>PNEQ01097278.1:31812-47240 GCA_003012365.1 Medauroidea extradentata
TAGTAACTGGGGGGTGAGACTACAGAAATGGGAAATGGACAGAGCATTCTGGGGGACAGAGAAAAGGTGTGATGGCATTATTGAGGTAAGAGAGGTAGAACAGTGGGGGGTGCAGGAATGGCACCTGAGTAATGTGTTTACAGGCCAGGAGGAGCTGGGGTGTAAAGCCTGTGCAGTGAAACGAGAGGTGCAGAGATGTGTTGGTGTGCAGATAAGAGTCGAGAGATGGGGGGTGCAGGAGTGGACACGAGGAAAGGTGAAGATAAAGGTTAGAGTTGACAGTGTATACCCTGTGTTGTGCTCAGAGGAGCAAGAGGAATGATGTGGTGTGAGGGACCTTTTCGACAGGGTACAAAAACATGTGTGTAGTATATAATTTTTAATGAAAACATTTTACAAGTTAATCAAAATTATTATATGGGTTATGGCACCACAAGGGTTATGACAACATAATGTTATTAGGTACCTTCAGTACGTTAAGAATGTTGATGTTTGTGAAGTTTGAGTAAGGTTGTTGATCCAGTTTTTCACCTTATGGGCAAGGTAGAAGTAACTGAAATGTTAAATTTTTTAAATAAAACTTGGGTGATGTATAGATACATGATTAGAAATTTCATGACATTGGTCAACCCTGAGGTTTATTATGGATTCATGCAAAGGTTTGAGAAATAATTTATGCTAATGTAAACAAATGTTGAAGTTGGGGTAATATGTACAAGTAGAGGTTAATTACGCAGACATTAATAAAGCAGTCGAGAAAATAACAATTATTATTTGAGAAATTAAATTTGAAAATGATTAACTTACCTGTACTTGAGGTGTAGCAGCAGTGTAAACAAATGTTGTGGTTAAGTTTCAGAGTTAAAATTTGGTGAATATAAGGCAGTATAGATAATTATGGTAACGGGAAGAGGTCAAGGGAGTTAAGGTTTGAAGTTGAGGTTAGAAACTGGTTAATATAATTGTGGTTTTGATTAAATTAATTAAATGTAAAGGGGAGTGCTGCAAAGGAGTAGTGGAAAGAGGAATTGGTTGTAGTGGGAGAAGGTGTGTGAATGGAGGTATGAATCATGGTTTAAGTAAGAAGAAGCGTCGACGTTGTGAGGTTATGTTATGGTGATTTGGGAGCCTTCGTCGTGGAGCAAATAAGGTTGGCCCTGTGTTGAGGAAGTTGATGGTGTTGAATTTGGCCTCGTCGTGGTGCATATAGGCATATATTTGTTGTTTTATTGTGGTTGTGGCCTCGTCGTGGTGCAAATAGGCAGGTATTTGTTTTATAATTGGTGGAAGGGTGCCTCGTCGTGGTGCAAATAGGTACGCCTTAAGTAATTATAGAGTATATGTTGCTGTGTGAATTTGCGAAGTAGTAATGGTGTTTGAGTGGTAAGAGGTTATGGTGCAGCCTCCCAGTACAATTGAAATTTAATGAGTAATAGGTAATTATATGCTTTGTTTTGGAAGTTTGTTACAAAAAATTTAATGCTTACAAGTGTGATTAAGGTGATAATGTGAAGTGAAAATTTGGGTGCTGCTATAAATCAATTGTATCTTCAGTTTATTTATTTTATTTTTTTGGAAATTTGTGATTGTGAATATTGGTCATTTGAACAAGTAAAGCAACTGTATTAGTGGTAAAGTCATTTGGTATTATTAGTGTTCTTCTCAGGGTTGATCATAAGATAGTTGAAGTATTAATGGTGTCAGTTAAATTTGTTATGAAATGTGTACCTTGGTAGTTAATTACCTTTGTAAAAGTGTATGCTAATCTGGCTTTTGATTGCTCTTGGAATGTTTTAATATTTTTTTTGTGTTGTGGTGCCATAAAGTATGCCTAGACATAGTAAAATTACAGTTTAAATTTGCTTTTTTTTTTTTTGTGAGATGTAACCATTGTAGAGTTGAGGTGACAACAGAGATAGAATAGCATTGTATTGTAACATTTTGCTATCACTACTGTATATTGTTCTGAACCTTGAAAACACCACCAAGAAAATACCACACTTGTCTTTGATACACAAGCTAATTTACTAAGTACTTTGCTTCTCTTGTTTTTTGTGAATTGCTGTTTGGAGTTCTGTACATAATGATGATATTTGTTTATTATAAGTTGAATTAATATTAAGGTTTTAACTGAATTCAAATCCATTTAAATTGATCATGACTGAGCATGATCGTGTTGTAACTTGTTTGTTTATGAAGTTGTTGAACATTGTGAACATGGATCGAATTATATACTTCTTATCGTGTAGAATCAAAATAATGAGTGACATAACATATTCATGAGTTTGATGCAACTTTTCAGTTTATACTGCTCGACTTGTAGCAACAGGCTAGGTCACCCAAGGGTTTATTTGATGTGTTTTGGTTTGGAAAAAGAAAAATTTTTTGTGTTGTAAAAGCTTGGTCTTTTTGTATTTTTTTGTTGTTTACCATCTCGTGGCCGTTGATGGCTGTTAACTTGATGTAAAAGGGAAGTGCTGTAAAAGGAAGGGTATTATGCAGAGAAGGGTTATGTGAAGAAGTTGTTTTAGTGTGTGGGGATGTAATTGTTGATTTTTGGGCACCTTCGTCGTTGGTCCAATGGGGTGTACCCAGTGTTTAGGTCACTCTCGTCATTGTTCCAAAGGAGTGTACCATATTTTTATGTCTTTTTGGGGATTGATAAATGGATGGTGCAGACTTCCTGTAATCAACTGAACTTTGCAAAGCCAACCAAGTAGTATATGTTGTAATGTATTAGTAGTAAGAAAAGTAATGGTTTGCAGATTATTTGAATTTTTTTTTGTTACATTGAAATTAAGGGTGCAACAACAGTGTGCTGCCACAAGCCGATGCATAAATTTAAAAGGTATATTTTTCAATTGATTTTTTTTATTGTTTACATTATATAGGTTTACATTATATACAATGGTGCTGAATAAATGTTTCATGCTCAGTAGTGGAGTAAAGGAAAATAATTATGTATACTGTATTTGGATAAATTTTAAATGTGGTGGTGTTTTAGAGGTTAGGAAAACAGCAATTTTATAATCATGTAGAGTGTGCTAGTAAGAGTGATTTGCCCATGTGTATTCATTGGTGTAGTATAGTTTATGTAACTCAAGTAATCATTGTAATAATGAAACATTGTAATGTAACTTATGTAAAACATTGGTATGCATATAGAACCATAATTTTAGTGAGCTGTTATACTAAGAGTGTACTTAACACTTAAGGTATGTCCCTCGGGAAAAGCCATTGCGTGTTAAGTGGGGGGTTGTGACGTGCACTGGCACGTAGCACTTACTTAGCCTCACGACATACAGTAATTGCAAATTTATTTTTTTTTTGTCTTAATTAATGTTTTTTTTCTTCTTTGTTGTTAATAACAAATTAAGTAGGCCAACTTAACCAGGTATAAGGATGTATACGGCGGGATCCAACCTATTAATTGGGGATGCGAGTAGAGAATTTTACATTAAAACTTATTTTTTTAATTTTAACTTTAACTGTTACAGCAAGAGAAAAGGATCTAATTTTATGTGTCAATTTTATCGGATTCATATCATGTTTTGACACATTTTAAAGCTAATTTAATTTCAAACAACTTTTCCAAATAAACTTTTATTATATGTTGCCTTGTTTTAATTTTTTTAAATTTCAAGTAGCCTCTTAGCTTGCTTCTCCTGGAATAGGATTTATTTGTCAGGCTAGTGCTTGGAAGCACGTACCGAGAAGTGCTGGTTTTTTAAATTTCAAATAAGCTCGGAGCTAGCCAGTGCTTAGATAGATTTATCTGGCAGGCAGGTCAGAGTTCACTCGCTTGGAGGCACGAACAGGGACGTGCTGGAATGCGGGGACTCTGCAGGGCGTTTCTCGATCAACGTGGGTGGTAGTGTCGTGTGCAACAACACTAAAAAAGAGGTGATCCGTGACAGATTGAGGATGCTGCACATCCCCAATTAATAAACTAATGAATATTTAGCTGGTAGTATGGAGTAAAATGCTTTGTGAATTTATCAGTATCTATGTTACGTAAAATTTTTAGGTTATAAACGTCAATTAACCAGCTTTTAGGCAAGTTGGATCCTGATGTATCCCTCCGCCGCTCTGCCGAGTAAGTCCGGGTGTTCGCCCAGGAAAGGCAGTCGTCGTACATCGGAGCTCGTGACCGGTCGCCGGGAGATGGCCGGCTGAATGTTTTAGTAGTTGGGGGCGTCATGGCGGAAGGAGGAGGACGTGTTGGACGGGGCAGAGGGGTTGTGAAGCCTAGAGAGCGGATTCGGGAGTAAAGTGGGCGGTATTGCCTGCGATGCTTTGTTGTTCATCATTTTTTTTTGACTAGTTAGTATATCTAAGTAGATAGGTGCACTGAACAGATGCACAAGTGGATATTACGTTTTGTTATTTTACTAGACAGTCGGGAATTGTAGCATTGTGTATTCTGTAGTTTTTTTTGTTGCTGGTTGAGCAAACCCAGGCATATCACGTCTGCAGAAAGACCTGGACGAACACTCTAGACTACGTCAAGTTAAGCACTGATATCACCCTTTAATGTTTACGTTTTGAAGCTGAAAAGGTTACTGGAATGAATTTAAGTGGTTAAGCAGTGAGTGTTCAATGTACAAGTGAACCATTTTTTATAAAAAAAAAAAAAAAAACACCTTTTTCTTTTTTTTTTATATATGCCCACTTAAATGTTTTCTCTCTACGCGGACACCGTTCGAAATACCTCAGGCTATCCGAGCATGTAAAACAAAAGGGAAGTACTTATAATTTCTAAAGGACTTGTCAAAGTCATCGCTCGCCGAAATCAGCTGCCGCCGGTAATGGAAGGTAGCTGCAAGGAATAAACAGCTCAACAGACAGCAGAGAAGGAGCGGCCCCGTTACATAAATATGCCTTGTTTGGTGTCATTCTAATCAGGATTTAATTTGTAACATTTTATCTAAGTAACTTTTTTGTGTAACTATGACGCCTTGGTTTATATCTGTAAAAATTACTTAGCATAAGCCGTGGCCCAGGCTAGGCGCCTGGACCCAGACATGATGGCGCTGCTCGGGAATGCGCTGGGCCGACATCGGTCTGGAACGTTCTGGTTAGTCAGTCATTTCCGGTGGCCCTGGAATGAGCAGTGGCTCGATAACAGTATTTGACAGATTTCTGCTGAAATATTGTAATTTTGAGTAATTTTAAATTAATGTATGTACACATTTTGCGTGTACCGTATGTACACTATGTTTCCATTTCGCTTTTACATATAATTTGTAAGTATAATTTGTAAGTTATTGTAATAATCAGAGGAGTTCCTCGCAGTGGCCGCCGTGTGGCGCTAGTTTCGGTGGTGCGCATGGGCGCGCTTACCGAAGCTTTCGCCCCAGTCGTTTCCGATCAGCACACTTGGTAAGACGTGTAAGCGTGTAAGCCCGCGCTCGCTGAAATGCGGACCAAGGCACTTGGCCAGCCGGCCAGGTTTCAGTTGAAGATTTCCGATGGCGCGAGTAATGTAATGTAAAGGCTATCAAAGTTTGACCACTACCAGTGGCCTAATTTTATTTTGTTTGTGATTCGTGATGGAGGGCACAATCGGGCATGGCGCGCGCTAACATAGGAACTGCTTTGTGTTGGCCAAGCCTGGCCAACTAGTTCACACTAAGTTTTGTTTTTCATTTGTTTTGCGTGTACTCATGTTTAGTAACCCACCGGTGGCCTATTTCATATTTTTTCTTTTGTTTGTTTTGTTCCATTTTTTTTGTTGTTGCTGCAGTTAAACAAAAATGTAAAGTGCCTGAATAAAGCCATTCATTCAAAGGAACGCTTCAAATTTGTTTTCACTTCAGTAAATCCCGCATACTTCGAACACCATGAACTTGAACCCGAGATACAAACTCTGCTCTACCGCATGTGATACTGCGGTAATAACTGCTATCAATTTTGTTTTTTTTTTTCTCTATTTGCACATCCAAATGAGTACAGGAACAATCAAATAGCGTGGGACCGCCACACTATTGAATATTGTAACCTCTCAGGATCAAAGAGATGATTGCCCCCACCACATTCTCGACCACGATTAGGCCTTAGTTTTTGCCCAGTATCTGAACGGCCCGGAGTGCCATGTAAAATTGTGTTCATCAGAGTATTCCCATTGGTAATTTATATTGTCAATGGGTCATATCATTAGTTTGTACCCTTGTTGTCTACCTCATATTGAGACTCCAGTGTAAGAATGTATGTCATCAAATTGTGACTGACTCAAACCCTGATTGTAGATTACGTACCATAGAAAGTGTTGTATTCATCTTGCTGTGACAAGTACTGTAACTTGTGTTCATGAATACTGTATAAATGCCCTATAAAACTGAATTACTTTGCCTTTCTTTTTTCACGAGATCACCTTGTGTACCAACCTCCTAATATCCAATAAGGCGAATGATATCTGCCTTATCCTCTATTTATATAAAGATGACGCCCTGCGCTAGCAAGTTATAGAAGTTTTCCTTGTTGGCTCAATCTAGTAGTCACTCGCTGGATCGAGGATAGCTCATTACAAACCCCTCTAGAAGGATCACACCAATCTCTCATGCTCTCTGCCTTAAAGACCTTATAGAAATACGCACTTGTAACTCAGAACTCCCAGTGCAGCGGTGTACAAAATAACAAGCTCACGTGCATCATAGTAAGTCCTCACTTCACATCACTTTTCTCAAAGTTGTTTCGTTACTACATTGTTTGTACACTGTTGCTATGATCCACCTAGTTGGCCACTGATTACTTTAGCATAATTTGAGACTTGAAACTCTTTCTGTGTTTTACTGTGCACCATCTTTATTATGCACCCTTATCTCGCACATCACTAAAGGTGCTCCCCACTGGCAGAAAGGGAAGAGAGAAGAAGAGGTGCAATTTTTTCCATGATAAGTTCAATGTTTTGAATTGAATGGTCGTCCATTGCAGAAGTGCACCAAAGAGAAGAGAGCAGAAGAGGCGAGCACTATGCAAATAGTCGAGAGGGCAAGAGAGCAGCGAGTCACACACCTACTCGCTTCTCTCCGTGCAAGTGGATGGGCTGTAGGAGAAACATTGTGGCCTCCTCTGCAGTCTTTGATCACATTCTCGTCTGCAAATTGTTCACTACACATGGGGTATCACAGCACATTGCGTCTGATAATAGCAATTCAGGAAGTGGGACTGAAAGTATAAGAGTACGTATAACAGTAGGTCACCAGGCACCTGAAGTCAAATGGAATGGCTGAACAGTTCAGACAGCAAAGAAAATGCTGAGGATATGCTCCAATTCAGTCCTGATCATGCTAATGGAGCACTATAACACTCACATTTTCTGAGCAGGCCTATCTCCAGCACAGCTGCTAGTAAGTCGTCGCACGAGGGCAAAAACAGCCACAGAGCAGACGCTGCTGTAACTACATATGCCAGAATAGAGTAGCAGAGGCTCTATGCTGGACATATGGCAAAATGTATGCTGTGGTATCAGTGAACAAGGAAAAAACCCTGTCCATAGGATACAACTTTATTGTACAGAGAATAGAGATGACCAGAGGGAACACTAGGAATTAAACTTGTCATAAAGATGTCGCATCTTAATACAGTAGAACCCCGATTTAACAAAATGCCATGGGACCGAAAATGTTTACCCTCAATCGATGTTTCGTTAAATCCGACTTCACACCCTCCCCCCCTCCCCGGCAAAAAAAAGTTAAATCCTCGGGCAGTTTTGCCGTAATTTAAGGTAATTGAAAAAGAGTATATTGGCACAAAACAATAACAAAACGCATTTACTGCACTAGGTAAGCCATAGCCGCAGAAAAAAAAAATCGGTGAATGAACTTACAGTGCAACGCTCGGCGAGCGTGCGCATGGTGAGTTAGGCCGACACGAGAAGTGATTAACACCTCTGAGCCGTCAATATTTCCGTCCCTCTCCGGCCCGCTCCACCAACAAAATAAAGGAAAATCCCATGAAAAATAGTAAATAAATTTTTTTTACTGAAAACTGAATTAAAAGTTTGCGAGACAACGGTAAAATCATAATTAAATATGTGCGGCGGTGGCCATTGTAGCTTATATGCAGCCGCGCTCGTCAAACAAACCAGTGTTGGTCTGCTCGCTAAAAAAGCTTTGCACTCGTGCAGTTTTTTAGCATCGGAGGTAAAAATTATTTACGTTTACGGTAATAAATTTGTTGTAAAAAATCTGCATGTTTAATATTACGTATTTTTATAATAAACTTGCTTGTTTTATCACTGGACACGAATGTGAATAATCACGCTACACACCACTGCATTCTATTGGTAATAGAATAAATCCATAGAGAATGCGGCACTGCAGCGCATTCTAATGGAGATGCGAAGCACTATCTGTGAATTAGTTCTTATGGTCGCCACTGCTGCGCTGTGGAGACTGGGCACATAGATGCTCGTTCACTCGCTAGCAGCCAGGATGAAGATCTAGGCGCGCGCTTGTTATGCAACACAGCGTTGCTCGCTCGGCTGCGCGTGCCTATCTCAAAATCACTCCCGCAGACAAAGTTTTCAATGAATTTTAACAATTTTTATTTTGTTTCTCGGCAGATGGTTTAAAATTTTCTACGGAGAAATAAGTATATACGGCAATCGGTGCTAGTATTTTTATAAAGTACTTAACTTACAATAAATATTCGATTTTATCTCAGTTATTAATACCTTTTTATTGAAGGTTCCTAAAAATCCTTTTATTAAACCTCTGTTTTCGTTATTCCCGAGTTCGTTAAATCGGGGCTCTACTTTATATTTGTAAGCTCGCCTCCCATTAGTGAAGGGTAAGCTTGTGTTCATCTCCCACCCCTTCAGGGCCAATGTCTTAGTCACAGGAACCCATATTGCAATAAGGATGTTATCTGTAAATTTATGATGTGTATGTGTTGGTCTTATTTGACGTAGTAAATAAATGTTTGGGAAGCAAATACAAACGACCACAATGACTACTGATAATCTCGGCCCTGGACTTGTATAAACAAGAGTAGCTGCCACAAGCTTATCCAATGTGAATAATGTCAAACTATGTGTATGTAAATTTCCAGTGAACGTTACTGTATTTTGTATATTTAGTTTCTTTAATTTTGATGGCAACACAGCGTTAAATATGTAGGTGGGAAATTGTTTGTTGCAGAGGAGTTGTGAGTGTCAGGATGGCCAGCCTTTTATCAGCAGACTGCCTGTCTCCCCTCGTCTCCTCTCTGCCCAAACTGGCACTCGCTAAATGTACTTTTCACCCGGTGGGCAGATATAAAAGGGCGAGCTCTCGTCAGTCTCATCATCCTGAGGGGTTCTCGGAGTAACTCGGGAATCCCTTAATTCTAATCGGAGCTCGCTGCCAGTTAAAATTTATATTTTATATGATATATAGCACGGCGAGACGGGCAAGCTGACCCTAACTTTAACTCTATATAAGATAACCCACTGGGAGGAGAAGAATCTTCACAGGAATTAGTACCTTCCCCGTACTGAGGCATTTGCCAGTGATGACGAAGTCTCATGACCAGTCTACGGCTCGGTCTTCTGAGAACAGCTTAGGCGGGGGCCCCCCTCCTCTACCTTAGAGTTGTGGTCTGTTACTAACAACAGAAGCCTGTCCCTACTACCTGCACCTGTACTTCTCGCCTAGAGCAAGGGAGATCGAGGTAACTCCTAGAGCCACGCACGCAGTTTCTGAACGCACCCTAGAGTAGTAATCTCAGCTGCTGCATGGAGTGCTGTTCTGGAATTAGGAACTGGAAGTGCGAAAAGTGTGGCTTCCTGTATCAACTTGTGTACAGTATGTAGCTCAGCCTTGTAGGGAATCAGTCTGTGAAAACAGTATGTGAATTTGTGAACCTGAGTGGAAATTTGGAATCATTAACTTGTGTAATTGAATCTGTGACTTGCGATATTGTAAGTCAGTGAACCGTAACATTCGAGGAGTAATATACCCAGTAAAATATTAGCTTGGGGAGAGTTATTTTAGCACGTGTAACAAATCCTTTCTCGAACTGTACATAACCCCAGAGGAAGCGTTAGTTCCTGAGGAACGTAAACATAAAGCCACTCAGGAGCGCCCCCAACCTGATAAAGCTAACTCCGAACCAGTAATTATCCCTTTGCCGATAAAAGGGGCAGGAACAGAACCAACATTATCTACACTGTGCCATTCGTACAGTGTGTATCAGCACACCAGGGCAGTTAAGAGCTCTTGCGCTTAGTATTGGTTCAGTCAGGTTCTAAGGGCCATCCAGGAACCAGTACCAGCACTTATTAGCCCGATAAAATCTCCCATGAGGACTGTTCTAGTGCATAAACAAATCCACCAGTTAATTAACGAGGCGAGGTCAGAACCTCTGCTCCCCCCCCCCCCCAACCATAACTTCAGAAAGGAAGCAGAGATTTCAGCACCAGCTCTTTTAAAGGGGAGTGGTTTTAGTCTTCCCAGATTCCGAAGAGTGTCGGCTCCTCCCGTTTACGTTGCCAACAGGAGGGAGCTCAGTGGTCCTTCATCCGAGACACCACTCTCTCGAGCGCACAGCTCCCTTTCACCCACAGGAAATTCATCTCTGCCAAGCTAACCAGCATAGTCCTCCCTGTGGTAAATGATCTTATACTAGTTAGCAAACAATAAGGTTAGTGCGAGAGGACTTAAGCAGAGCCAGCAACCTTAGCTGCGCCGAGCTGGTGACAAAACATAATGAGTGGAAACAAACATAACTGTGACAGGTGTGTGTACTGGACTTTGGCGCATAGTAACATAAAATAAAAAAATATAGAATCACCGAACCACATTCAAGAGAGTTGCAGACAGGAAGCTTGCATGCCGTTTCAGACCCTTGCACATAGCTGTGATCTAATACTTGATGCACACGCCTGTGTGGAATGTTTCGTTTCCTTGCTTCCGGCCCTCAGGTGCAGCAAATTGCTTCACGTAGGCGACCACCTAAAGAGACAAAGCATACACCCTGCACAAGCTAAAGTGAAGGGTTTTCTGGGAATGAAAGAGTCAGAAGACTGCCTTCTAAGCAAACATATCACTCTGCCGACAGCGGGAATGAAACATATTTTAAAAATATTCAGGAATGTTGGAGTTTACCGTGTGGTAAACAAAGTGTAACTTATTTCTTAGGCCCAGTGAATTACAGGAGCTCTCGGCGACAGTAGGGGGGGGGGGAAGGGCATCTTGGTGACTTGTGAAAACCATTTCCTCACCCTAGTCTTGGGAGTGGATTGTGTGATGAATAGGGGAGTGAAGAGAGATGCTCGGCATCGCTGAAGTCAGACGATGCGGGCATGAAGAAAGTATCGCAACGGGTGTAGCGATGGAACAGTGGCGAGTTGTTTGAAACTTAAAAAGATGGAGTAACAGGTAAACTTTGTAGCAACCCAGAGCACAGAAAATCATGTCCATAAGTCTTTCCCAATGAAGATTCAATAGCATAATGCTCGAAAACTCTTTTAAGGACTCTGTTACCTAGAGCCGCAGGTTCTGCAATCCAGAATGTGAAATACTTTTCATAATACGACCTCCTGGTTTTTTCTGTACTCGTTGGAAATTTCAATTCTTATTTGTTTAGGGCGAGATTCCACCAAGATAAGGAGTGCTTTACCGATGAACGCTACGCCACGAGCAGGGAGGAGAGGTGTTTGCATGGGGTCACATAAAAAGCTCCACTACATTAATGGTACTCTGATAGTTTTAGTGAATTATTCAGTTTGGTTACAAGAACAGTGAACTAACAGCAAAAACTTGTTGGTGTATAACCCTCCCAAATAAAACACTTTCCTGCATATAACACTATTATAGTACAGTAGAACCCCGATTTTACATTCCCCTAAATAACACTTTCTCCTTATATACACAATTTTTTTTGGTTCCCATAATTTTCCCTATGTTAACAATGCATTGTATTCCTGCCATTTACACTTCACCTGATTTACACTTATTTTTTATGAAGCTAAAAGTATTTCTCCCTCTACTTACAAAGTAAATGTTGATATTATGAAAGAAGGATGAAATTTCAGTAGAAAGAAACCTGTAGAATGTACCTATGTATGTGTACAAAAGGTTTAAAACAGAAGTGCAATTTGATCAGTGTTAATAGTATATAAGTACACATTTTCTTAATCTATGCCCAGTAGATGTCAATACCAAACAACATTTTTTTGTTAGAATATTGATTATATTTTACTTCTGAACACTTTATGAGGTCACACATTACATCTGTGGTGCAATAATGACTTGACGTGTAAAAATGTTTATTAATAGATTTTTGGTTACAATTTTTGTTGTTTCCCTCCATTTACACTTTCCCCTCATTTACACAATTTTTTATTTGTCCCTTAGAAAGTGTAAAATAGGGGTTCTACTGTAGCACACTTCCTGCACGCAACACTATAAATACTTCTCATTTGCTGTACGTACACAACAATAACAATGCTTTTAGTTTATGGCTACGACTTTTGATACACTTTTACAGCAATATTTAAGTGGTAGCCTAAACTGGAAAAGATACTTTATATTTGAGTGAATGTCACAGTTCAATATTACAGATGTAGTATTTGTGATAGTAATCATGAATCTACAGTATGTCACACTCATTATGTACACTCACAGCATTATTATAAAAATAGTGACAAGTAATTCCACCATTAATCTATACGTAATTATGAAATTAAAACTTGTGGAACATTTTTAAGTGATATTTATATATTTTCTTTAAAAACTCACTTTCTTTTACATGGTCTCTAAAAATAACACGAGATAATACAATTTTGAAGTAGCTGAAACATTTTATATCACATGCTACAGCAACCAGAAAAAAGTAAATTCTGCTTCTCCTACACGGATATTCAACACACACAACAAAATCTAGACGTTAAGCCTATCAACATCCTGAATGGGGAAAATAATGTGTTGTTACTTCAGCTGCCTGGCAGTACCAATCGTCGCCTCCAATTGCTTGATGTAGCTGCTTACCAACCATATTTAAGCTTCATTACAATATATCTGCCAGAGGTTTGTTGAAGAGTGATCCTGGACAAACAGTGATATTCAAACTCCTGGAATTTGGCCTGTTGACAGAAAAATATTTTATAAAAAATTATGTGTCACTAAAAGTTGTTTTAAAAGTAACAACATTAAATTAACTAGATCAAGGTGAAAATGAGGATGGAATTTTAGTAGTCAAGAGTGAAGTTGAAAATAACTACAGTATAACCATCTTATAATGTCCCCAGTTACAACATTTTCCTGGATTTAATGCTACCTTTGTTTGGTCCCTAAAACTGTTTTACAATAGAAAATTGCCCTCTAATAATGTTTTCTCATTTATAAAGTGAACATTATTTGGGTCCCTTTAGAAACATTATAACAGGGTTCTACTGAACAAAAACACAGAAGTAACGAAGATATACATACTGCAGTTGTGTACTTTCACGAGCTTAGGATATAATAGCTGACTTAAGTTTCTAAACAATAGGAAGGCCAAGAGTACATTAAAACAGCAGCCATTTTGAAAACACGAAAATGAGCGGAATGTCTGTAATTCAGTCCTTGCATTCAAGTGCTTAGCACGTGTTGTAATCATAACAAATATTAAACCACCATATAAGAATTAAGATACAAACTTCAGAGATTGATATTTTATACTATGGATATTGTTGGCCATGAAGTTTTGTCCATTTTTTACATTTAATTATTATTTTTTAGCTGTAAAAACTTGCGTATGAAACTTTTATTAGGTGTGTTAATATTAACATTTGTGTGTTGAAACATTAGTAGATTTCATATGGCAACAAATATTTCACCAATTATTAACTGTATATACGTAAATATGTAATTTATATTATGTGATACATATTTACAATAAATGTAGTAGTATTCAAGTTTAAAAAGTTACAAATAACTTCTCAAATTAAAAATTATAAAAACAAAACCAACACACTGAACTGGAAAGGCCGTCCAGCTCTACGAGCATTTGTCAGGAGGTGAAATATCACGCTAAGGATAAGGACTAGGAGTGTCTAGAAGAAGACTTGCAGTGCTTAAGAGAGGAATCACTGTTTAAATCGTGCGCAGTGAGTCTGCCGGGTCGAGTGTGCTAGCTGGAGTCAGTCGTCACTCGTGCTCCGTCCGATGTGTTGCTACGATCTTTTCGTGGCCGACATGACACCAAAGTTTCATCTGTTTGTTCTTGGTAAGTTTTAGATACATTTGTTTTAGTTTATTCCTCGGTATATTTCTTGCATTCAATATCTTGTTAATCCTGCTTGCTCAGTGCCATTTCGGCCGCGAGGGGATTGTTTCCCTTTGAACCTTTGCCATTCAACTCAGCCACCGTACAGTGAAACCCCTTATTTACACTTTCCACGGGGACAGGGTGAAAAAGTGTAAATAGAGGGAAAGTGTAAATGAAGGGAAATCTCAAAAAAAACCATTCAGCTTACCTTATTTAGTACTTTTGTTTTCATGTTGCTTAAAAAACTATCTACAGGTAAAATCAAAGTGATAGTATTCATGCAAGCTATGTATTTGTCATATTTTGTCACATAAAATTTGGTGCAGTGTAAGTTACCAATATCAGAATCGAATATACCGTTGCAGGAAGATTTATTGCACGTGCACATACCAAGAGAACATCCTAAAATGTTAGATCCAATTTTTTTTTATCGTTTGGTAAATACTGTTCCTTTTTTACCATTTTTTTTTGCAAATGCTATCATGAATTTAGACAAAAACAGTAAGCATTTGAATGGGAATGTACATTTCTTCATTATTCAGATCAACACATGTTCCCACGAACTCATCACACTTCTCCATTATTACAGTATCTGGTTTTGTTTTATCGACAATGTCAGCTATTATTTTTTTTTTATTACATTACAGTTTTATAACCATCTAAAACACGCTGCACTAAAATGGAAATGATTTAAAACACAACTGTTTGTAATAAACATTTTCAAACACGTTTTGAAAATTTTAGGTTAAAGTTACCGTTATTAGCGCTTACAAAGACAAACGAACGTACGTGAAGAGATAAATGTTGCCAACGTTGTAATGCGTCCTTACATAAAAGTTTGCCGGATAGCTTCAGTCGAGAGTCTCAAGAAGGAAGATACAATTAAAAAGTCAGATTCTCGAGTAAATCACTTGAAGTTTAATGTAGTTTGTCCAAAAATAACTTGTTACAAAAAATTTACATTGCTGTACCCCTCGGGATAAGATGTCTGATCCAAGGTTCACTTTAGGCCTGGTTGGAGTTTCGCGCCGAAAAGACTACAACGGCAGATGTGACGTGCATTAACTACACACAATAATACATATTACGGTCCTTAGTTTCAACTAAAACAGAATAGAAACCCTGCAGCTACTTGGCCACTTCCTTCACCACTTATAAAGTCTTTTAAGAAAACCTAGCAAAACGCCTTAAAC
>PNEQ01097289.1:0-11920 GCA_003012365.1 Medauroidea extradentata
AATGGATACAGCTGTCTATATATTCTACTGTATGTAGATGATCTGCTCATAGTGGGATCGGATGACAATGAAGTCAAAACCCTCAAGAA
Source organism: Medauroidea extradentata (assembly GCA_003012365.1). Classification (NCBI taxonomy): domain Eukaryota; kingdom Metazoa; phylum Arthropoda; class Insecta; order Phasmatodea; family Phasmatidae; genus Medauroidea; species Medauroidea extradentata. The sequence continues at coordinate 90 of PNEQ01097289.1, forward strand.
CAAGCTTTTTGGATACTTTAAGATGAAGGATTTGGGAGAAGTCTCAACATATTTGGGAATTAGAATCAAACAAGATCGACTCACTGGTACAACTGAGCTCAATCAGACATTATACTTAACTGGTATTCTGCGGAAATATGGTATGAATGAGTGCAATCCTGCCTTGACACCGTTGGATGCTAACTGCAAACTTGATCTTCACAACGCGAAGACTGGAGATAAAGATTTGGAGCGAAGGTGTCATCAGCTAATAGGATGCCTGATGTACGCTGTGCTAGGAACAAGACCTGACCTTTATTGGCCGGTATCCTTCCTAAGCAGGTATCAGAAGAATGCAAGTGAGGAGCTGTGGGCAGCCTTGAAAAGAATACTCGATACATCAAGGGGACCCTGGATTTGAGCCTTGTCTACCAGAAGAGTTCGTCAGTGATTCAAGGCTACGTTGACGCAGATTGGGCCGGAGACATCGAAAGTAGGAGATCAACCTCTGGCTATCTTTTCAAGATTGGAGAAGCCACAGTGTCTTGGTCATCGAGGAAACAGGTCACAGTGGCTCTGTCATCAACCGAGGCAGAATACATTGCCTTGAGTAATGCCGTCATGGAAGCATGTTGGTTAGAAAAACTGGTAGGTGATCTAAAGGTACCAAGTTGGTGTAACCGGGGTGTGATTATCTTTGAGGACAATCAGTCGACAATTAAAGTTGCCAATAGTTCGCAAAACAAGCGTTTGAAGCACGTGGACGTGAGGTACCATTTTGTTAGGGAGAAAATAACAGATGGGATGGTAGTGTTGCGATATGTGTCTAGTGGTAATCAACTGGCTGACATTCTGCAAAGGCGTTAGGTCGACCATCGTTTGAAAAACTGAGGCAAGGTATGGGATTGGAGTGATAAACTTGATGTAGTGCTCCACCTAGATAAATGGTAGAATGTAACTGCTTTTATTGAGAGAGGGTGTTGTGGAACAATAAAAGCAATATTGTTTCTTGTGCCTTATGGTTAAGTTTAAACAACTTATAGTTTGTATGTGTAGTTCTAAATTCTAGCAATTATTGTCGTTAGGTTGGTACTGTACTGTTGTATTTTTTTCTTCTTTTTACAGTTAGTAGTTTTTTTTGTAGTCTTCATGGCTGTAGTGCTGAACTGTTGTTGATATTAAAATGTAGTGATACCGTTTGTCTGCGTTGGTATTTGTTTCTGAAGTATTACCCATATCATCAACAACTACCTATATTCATACTTAAGAAAATTGTTTATGTGAAAAAAATTGTTTATCTATTCATACTAGGATAACTAAACCAAGAATTTCCAGCACAAAAACTAATAAGCATACTTTCTCAAGAATAAAATTTAGTTGCAAATTGCAATTAGAGTAGCAGAAGCTCTCAAAAATTATATAAAATATTTATTCACGTCTTGCTATCTTCCAAAATAAGGAATTTCATTGTTACTGGTCAAGTAGCTTTGGAGAGAAAAAAAAATTGATGGTAAACTCTGTAAATGTACATAAAATTTGTTTGCAATCAGTTTAATTGTTCTGGTTTTCTTAAAGACACACAAGTGTGTGTGTTAATCGGGCTTGAGAAAAAAACCTACTTTTAAGTGGTCCATCTGTCTGATGCTAATTTACATAATTAAATAATGCCAGGAAAAACACATTACATCAAGGACAAATACAAACCAGTATTGCTCACTTAAGGGGTATTGATCCCTACCACCTTGGATTTATCTGTTTCTTCTTGATAACTTCTGTTCCAGTCGATATATCAACATTTTTGTCACGACAAGTCATAGATACAAACTTAATCGATTTTCTGTAATTGCTGGAACCATCCATAATATATTCATTATTTTGCAACGGGAAACCGCTGAAAAGGAAAAATTGCCTTATTTACGGGAACGACTACAGAGGTCGCAACATTAACAAAAACAAAGCCATATGGATTCCAAAAGGTGAATGAAACAATAAACTATGCCTTGTAAGCGTGAAAAAAGTAAAACAATGTGTCTATTCCCTGATTTATAAGAAAAACGGTAAAACCGATCTGACAGGGATCAATCCCCCTTATACCAGCTAGCCTCTATGCACAGGCCATTCAACTGGAACGTTTCTTCCTATTAGTTTCTCACCTCAATGTGACTCCAAACATTAACATTTTAAAGGGCAGATAATAAATATAAAAGCATACCCTAAAGACTGAACACAAGTAGGCATAGGTATTATTTCTGTAAAGAAAATTTAATACTCAACTAAAACTACACACTGTACGTAGCTCTGAAAATAACCATTTTAGTCAACAAATTTTGCATACACTGAAATAAAAAATAGAATTTTTATCATCAAGTGTCTGAATTTCAAGAAAATTTTTCCTTGTTTTCTGCAAGAAATTTTTCTTTTATCTCTAACTCTTGAAATTACGTACAGTACTGTTCTCTTTCTTTGCATTCTTAACTACTTCCTTGTACCTTTAATCATCTTTAGTCATCAATGCAGCACTGCAAAAATCTAGAATCATCTGGCTTGTTATTTTCTATAGTAAACAAAGTGTAGTGGGTCTGCTCTCTGTTGCTGTACATATGTATGATGATGTAGGTTGTGTTGATTCTTGTTGCCGGTGACGACTTATCAAATTAGACTTTTCTTTGTTTGTTATTTATATGCCCGGATAGGCTGATGTGTTTACTTACGGGGTTTGAATAGAAGAAAAAGAAGCACATTTTTTTATACTTTTTATACCTTCAGTCTCTTTTTATTAACAGTTCATCAGATGCACATGGCACAGTAATGTACAAAAATTCCTTTCAGTAACTTTATCTACTTAAGGCGTGAACGCGAACAGGTAACACCAGTGGCAGAATTCACCAAGTCATGAGTGTTCGTCCAAGTCTATTATCAGTTGTGATCTGCCTAAATTTGCTCCACAAAGGCAAACGATCTAAACTATGGGGTACCACTATGTAACTTACTTTCCCCGACGGTGTCGGTAACACTGCTATACTCACATGTGCAGCTATTTCTTGCACCTACTTACTTGAGTACTACTCTTAGTAAACACAGCAAAGTAAATATATATTTGAGGAATTTAGTGATGGCAACACAGCCCACTTTACTCACGGATACGCCCTCTAGGCTTCACCGCCCCTCTACCACGTCTAACATGTCCTCTTCCTGCCGCCATGACGCCCCAACTAATCAAACACTCAGCCGGCCATCTCCCGGCGACCGTTCCCTAGCTCCGATAGATTACAACTAACTTTCCTGGGCGGACACCCGGACTTTCTCATCTGAGCGGCGGAGGGATACATCAGGATCCAACTTGCCTCAAAAGCTGGTTAATTGACGTTTACTAAGGAAGCAAACTATGCAACATAGTTACTGATAAATTTACAAAGCATTTTATTCCACAATACCAGCTAAACAGTCATTAAGTTCATTAACTGGGGATGTGCAGCGGCATCAATCTGTCGCGGATCACCACCTTTTTAGTGTTGTTGCAGACGGCACTACCACCCACATCAATCGAGAAACGCCCTGCAGAGCCCCCGCATTCCAGCACGTCCCAATACGTGCCTCCAAACGAGTGAACTCTGACCTGCCTGCCAGATAAATCCATCCTAACACAGGCTAGCTCAGAGCTTATTTGAAATTTTAAAAGCCAGCACTTCTCTGTACGTGCTTCCAACCCAGTGAACTTTGACCAGCCTGCCAAATAAATCCCGTTCCAGGAGAAGCAAGCTAAGATGCTACTATCCAAACAAGGCAAAATATAAGAAAAAGTTACCGAGAAAAGTTGCTTGAAATTAAATTACCTTTAAAATGAGTCCAAACACGATATGAATCCAAAACAATTGACACGTAAAATTTAATACTTTTCTCTTGCTTTAAGTTAAATTTTAAATAAAATTTTAATGTTAATTTCTCTACTAGCATCCCCAATTAATATGTTGGATCCTGCTATATACATCCTTATACCTGGTTAAGTTGGCCTACTTAATTTGTTATAAACAACAGGAAAAAAATATTAAGACCAAAAAACTAAATTTGAAATTACTCTATGATAAAGAGGCCAAGTACGTGCTACGTGCCAGTGCACGTCACAATACAGTACGTCTAGTAGAAACTAATATTGTATACAGCTCGAGTGCATCATATTTTTAATACGCTGTAGTCAGTCTGATGAGCGTGGTGTTAATTTCAGTCAAATTATCCCAAACACAGTGTATTCGTAATAATCAGATTTTTCTGCGTTCTTTACATCAGTTTTTATTGTTATTCTCTTTGCATTATTCTATTGTTGTAGTCTCATATAAACATATTTCAATAATTTTTCTCTCAATTTTCTCTTTTCATTTTCGTAGGTACCTACTTTTTGTTGTTTTGATGCGGTGGGAGAGAGAAGACGTCAGTCGCCACTTCTCACATAAGCATGCGCAGCCAAAGCTGATTTTTTATGCAAATTTTTTTTTATTTCAAAGCTGCAGCATTTTAAAAATATTTTTACATAACCACGTGCAGTTTGCATAACATTTTTACCTTTTTAAAATAAAATAATACATTTTTTTATGGTTCCTGAAATTGACAGATTGCTGGTGTCATTAATCTGAAGTTCATACTGCATTTATATTTTCGTCACAATATCTATCATAAAATCTTTGTCAAATTTTTAAAATATGCTGTTTTAATATTCTTGAATGAGATTCCTAGTAGTACAAGATAAAATTTTGCATTGTGTAAAATACTGCTTCACTTATAGTGCAACAAAAATGTATTAAGTAAACTACCTGAATACAGAACAACAAATTTTTTTAGATACTGATAAAGAGGTTAGAGTTTACTTTACCATAGGCCAAAAAGAAATAAATAATCAATTATATTTGTTTATTGCAAAAGAGATGATGTAAGGTCCAAACGTATCCAATTAGCAAAATGAATTACTATACCAGCCCAGCAAACATATTGAAATATTAGATATCATTTATTTTTCTCTGAATCCTAATGTTAAAAAAATATCTGGTTTTCATCCGTGCATGCTATAGTCTGTAATGGATATTCGACAGCTTTTACTCATATAAAAAAATTAAAATTAATAAATAAAAACTTTTTTTAGTCTGTATAGTACATGCTTGACGTCTGACAAGAAAAATACATTGCTTTAAAATTCTTGATGATCCTGAGGAATTAGTAAAAGTCAAGCAAAGAAAACTACTAAATTGATCTTACCGAAAGAGTTGTAGTGTCACTGCATTTTAATTTATCATTCTGTCTTCACAGTTTTGGCCTCTTCTTGCAATTATGCCAGTGAATAGCATCGCCATACACATTTTGAAGTATCTAAATCAGCTCAGACAACATTATAACACTTGTTAATCTGTTAAAGCTCTTTCAATACAAAAATGTCTTAATTAATTTTTCTTCACACTTTTTTTTTTTTTTTTAAATTGTGCCTCCTTGCTTCCAAAATTATGGTATGTCAATTTCACCAACTTCTAAATTTAACAATCTGTGATAGTACTCAACAAAAATGTAACAACATAATTCAATTGATTTCATAAGGTTTTCTGTCATTATGTCCTTTTAAATAAGAACATTAAAATTTAATAACTACAAAATTACTACAGTACACAAAATAAAATAAACTCTGAAGCTCAAAATGCTTCACTGATGCTGTTCCATTACTGACAAGATCATCAAAGCAATCACACCACTTCATAAGCATAGTGTTTAAAATTCCTTAATATTAAGTAAACTATAGTAGTTTCGACATATTCAAGTTGTGACAACATCTATGAAGTTGTATTCTGATTTCAGCAAACATTCTGTAAAAGGTAATTTGATTCATTACATTACTATGTATGTTTCACGCAGACTGAACTTGAACTTTCTCGACTTTTCGAAGCTAAAATAATTCAAACTTTTCACTATTCTCCAAATCGGTTGACACTCTGCACGACTAAATAAAAAGAAAATCTACTCAAAACCCTCTGAATGAAAAATTTACACTGCTATTAGACAGTAAAATGATGTCTTTTGTCAAAGTCTACAATGAAATCAAGGGAACAAAGCACAGTGTAGATTTCATACACTCAGTATAAAATTATGATTTTCAACATCAGTTGCAGGATCAGGAAACTAACACACTTATACAAAAAAAAAATTATTTTAATTAAAGTCCTTATGTACTAATTACAATTAGAAATATACAACAGCAGAACTGAATTAATTACATTTCAATAAAACACAAATATGTAATAAGTAAATTTTTTTAAAATAATAAAATAATGTAAATACAATGTATCGTACATTATAGTTTTTATGTTTTATGTTCCAACAGGTACAATTGAAATACTGTATGTATAAACTACAGTATACTGCAATGAAATTACAACACAATAAGTATATAAGCTTTCATCATCTACAATGTGGTAATGAATATTAATTTCTTCAATCTGGTTGTCCTGCACCTACAGGGGACTCGCATAACTGTCCAGCGCACACCCTTTTGTCACAAGTTCTCACACCACAAAACTGACTTCTGCAAGCACCAAATCTTTGGTAACTACTGTAGACGTAAAAATAAAATATTTTACATTTAAACCACGTTAACACAAGCTTCACAGCACCTGACTTTTTACAATTTATTATGCTTCTACTAACACTCTTCATAATACAAGTCAAGAGGTACAAATATTGTCCTATAAGTACTTGTACTGTACCTCATATCCTCATTTTCCAGCTACCAACCACTTCAGAATAATTAATTTGGAAAAAAATTGGCAAATATTAAGCACACAAATTAGCTAAAAATTCACTTTACCCATGAAGTTGGTAAATTAAGAGACATCTCTAACTGATAGCTATGTATTGTTGAAATTGGCTATAAATGAGAGTTATATTGTGAAAACTGTTACACATACAGTTGAACCTCGCTACTATGACAAGACACAGTTTCCAAGAAATTTGTTGTTGCGTTGTTGTTGCCGAAGTACAGTAGAACTCCGATTTAACTAAATGCCTCAGGACACGAAAATGTTTACTGTAAATCAATGTTTTGTTAAATCCAACTTTATATTTTTCTAACACCCCGCCACAAAAAAGTTAAATCCTCGGGCATGTTTCATCGGAAATAAGGTAATATTAAGAAAGTATGATAGTCCACAGCAATAACATACTGCAGTTACCATCAATAGATAAGCTGCAGCCGTAGAAAAAAAAAATCAGCGAAAAAAAAAAAAAACTAAAAAACCGGCCAGTGGAACAATATTCGAGCACGCGCCCGGTGAGTTAGGCTGCCAGCCCACATGCATCGTCAACACGTGAGAAGTGCTGATAAATACCGCCTAGTCGTCTTTCTTTCTTTCCTTCTCTTTCCCACTCCTCCAAGAAAATTTAGGAAATTTCCATAAAATATTTTGGAAGAAAAAAAAATAATTAAAACTGAAATAAAAGTTTCTGAGATATGCGCAGCGGTGGCCATTGTAACTTACAGGCCGCCACACTCGTGAAACAAACTGGTTACAGTTCGCTAAAAATAATTTGCACACAATCATTTTTTAGCATCGGCGAAACATATTATTTACGTTAATAAATTTGTTGTAAAAAGTCAGCATAAATAATATAACAACGTATTTCTTTTTATAGATACACTGGTTTTATCACGGGACGCGACAGAAAATAACCACGCTGGACACCACTGCATTCTACCAGTAAAAAAAATTAATGCACGCTGCACTGTAGCATATTCTGACAGATGTGAAGCCCTATCTGTGAATTAGTACCCGCGCTGTCTGCTGCGGCGTTGTGTAGACTGGATATCTAGATGCTCGTTCACTCGCCAGCCGCCAGGATGAGGAACTAGATGTGCGTTTGTTACGCAACACAGCATTGTTCGCTTGGCAGCGCTCGCTCACTCCCGCGGCCAAAGTTTTCAACAAATTTTAACGATTTTTTTTTTGTTTCTCAACGGATGGTTTAACACTACCGACTGAGAAAAATGAATATAATGTGGCCAGTAAACGTGTATTTTTAATAGACTGCACTACACTTTATAACTTATTTTATCAAAGTTACTTAGTTATTGCATACATTTTTGGTTATTTTTTGATAGTTCCTAAAAACCTTTCATTAAATACAGTAAAACCTCTTTATAACGACCCCTCACGGTTCCCGAGATCAGGGTCGTTATAGAGAGGTGGTCGTTATAAGATTTCGGACCCATTTTGAACCTATATAAGACAAAATAGGCCGTTTTCGCATTAAGTCCATGTTCGGCCATTTTAAGCAATAATAAGTCGTACATTTAAACTTGGCTATGAACGAAATTTATGACTAGGCGTCTTTTACAGAAAAGGCGATAGTGTATTCTACTTTCGGGGCTTTTCTTTTACGCCGTGAACACTTAGCTACTGTGAGGTTACGACGTTACGTGCGTATCGCCGCTTGCTTGTTATCGGCCGGCCGGAAGGATAGGATGAGGGGTGGAGGGGGAGGTACGTGCCGGAGATGGCTGCGCGCGCATGCGCCGATCAATACCACAGCCACAGCAGCTGTCCTCTTCAGCGCGTCAGCCTGCTCTGCTAGCCTGCTTTGAGATCGACTGAAAGATAATCGCGGGCGTGCACTGTGACGTTACGTAATCGCTCAGTTAAAATATTAATTAAAGTTACATATCAATATGTAAAATATTTTGTTCAGGACCAAGAAAATGTAACGACATGGCCCCCACTTAAAAGTGTAGTGTTAGTTAACAGCATAGTCGTAGCGGTTGTACAAGCAAACGTTTAAATTTATTAAAGAGTACGCAAGGAAAAACAAATCACGAAAAAACTACAATTAAACAAGTATAAAACTTACCAGATATAATATCCAACAAACTTGATAAATTAGGCAGATCATTTGTTTACTATTATCACTGCGTTGACGGGACACTAAACAAACACACAATAAAATAAAAGTCTGACACATTAAATGGCCGAACAACTGTTTCCTATTTTTTCTAAAGTCCACATCGTACGCCTTAGTTTTTTTACGTTTGCATTGCGTCCTTCCTTTTGCATTGCATAAACGATCTCGTCCCTCATTTTTAAGATCGTAAACAATGTTGATTTCGGGATGCCGAACTCCCGCGCAATCTCTTGACTTCGGCTTCTGTGTCGATTCCACTTCCTTGATTATTTCATACTTCTTCAGAAGCGACATGCCGACTCGTTTTACACTTATTATGGAAATATCGAAAGCCCGTATGAAGTTTCAAAAAATGTACAGGTCTTCCAAAAATAGTTTACAGATTGAAGCCTAATAATCGTAACCAAATCGAAAGCTAAAAAAACTGCGTTGGTAGTCAATAATCGTAACCAAATCGAAAGCCAAAATAACTGCGTGGGTCGTCAATAATCGTTTACAAACTCAAACCAAATAAATTACCAAATTGAAATCGTGAAAATCAAAGCGTAATAAGTCGTCATAAATCGTAAAACACCAAGAGAAATACAAAAGTAGCGCAATAAAGTTGTTACAATAGAGCAAACAGAGAGCGTGTTGCGTATCTAACAGCGACCGAGGGAACACTGGCACGTGAACAAAGGTGGAGAATACAGAGCGCGCCAGGTATTCACGTGACGGGAAAGGAAGATAAAAGTACCGTTACGGCTGGAGAGAGGAAGGATGAGTCACTGCTTGCTGCGTGGAGTGGAGTACAGTTCTCACCACTAGAAACGCAACACGGCGCACAAAAACCTATTTTTTGCCGATTTACTTGAAATTTAAAATAAAAAAAAAATTAAAAAATCACGGTTTCCCGAAAACGGGTCGTTATAAAGAGGTTTTACTGTAGCTGTTTTCGTTATTCCCGAGTCAGTACCAGATTTCTACCTCTTAAAAATAACATTTTTTGTTAAAGTGCATTTTTTTTTGTTTAAGTTCATGTCTGACCGCCACTGGCATAAAACAGACATTTTTTTAAAAATGGAATTGTAATTTCATTTCATAGACAGAATTTTTCTGAAGAAATTTATACCCTACAAGTCTACAATACATCTTTCTACTTTCCAAAAATGTTTACAGAGCACAAGATTCTGGCACGTGAAGGCCAATGTGGTACCCAAAAGATTTTGCGGACAAAAAATACTTTGGTGGGTTTGTTGTGTAAGTGGCACAAAGGCTTGTCAAAAAAAATTGATGGGTATTGCAACACATGCCGGGACAGCTAGTACTGTACAGACAGCAATAAAATCTTGGCTTCAATACACACTGGTGTGGTATTTAAAAAAAAAAAAAAAGTATTATTTTAAATCACTAGACAGTACTTTTATCGTGACACAACAGATATTTATCAATCTATGCAACTTTGGAATGCATGTACTCGTCCAAGCTTTTTCAATACAAACACACAGACGGATCAGATTACTAAATACATTTGAGCAACATAGAAAAAACACATACAATATTAATTTAAGCATCTTACCATTGAGTATTTGCAAAAAAATTTTAACAAAACTCTATGGTTGCGTGAATATTCTGTTCACTGAAACAAAAATAATAAAAACTTTCAATTGACTATCCTTCCAGTACGAAAACTGTTAGCCATTAATGTAAAATGATGATTTCAAGTGTAACAAGAGAGCTCGACAAATATCAATTTACATGACAACAATAACTATTTGGTATACAATTCCCTCTTTATAAATTCATGGACGCACTTATATTATGTATGTACTTAAAAAAAATTATGCCATGGGTTGTTGTTTCTAATGTAATACATTTTAATAACATTCATTACTTTTTAATTACTCTTATTGAAATGTAGTACAAATATTTTCACAAGTTTTCAATGTTTGATAATATTTTGTTACATATGAAAATGCTTGAAAGTTTTCTTTTTGTCTCAGTTACATGAAACTTCAATACAAATTTCCCATTACGTTCTGTTGCACATAAAAAATAGTCACATTTGCACAAACCTATAAATTTTTGAATTTACGTCAGTGTTTAATACAACGAAATGACTTAAGTCATGAGGTGAGAAAATGGCACCTGGGTGTGACACTTCAGTAGGTGCGACACTTTAGTTGGTATAATAGTTTGGCTGCAGTTCAGGTACAGTTGCACAATATTTACAGCATGCCAGCTCAAAATCCTCATACGAGTAACATAATTACAGTACCCAACGATAATCTCGTGTCTCCTGCTATAAAGCTAAAATTTAAATAAAAGAATTTATTATCCATTCCATATTACATCAGGAAAATTACACACATAGGGAAGAACTTAATGCTAAATACAAAAATAAAATTGATAAAATTTAAAACATCTGAGACAGTCTTGATGCAGGAAAACTTCTGGGTGTTTGGTGAACAATTTTACGATGTAATTTTAAGAACCAACAGTTAGGATAAAATGACTAAATACATTTTTTGTTTTGCTTGATTTCTCACAATGGCATACCTATACAGTACTCAGCAATAAAAATAATTATAATATAAATATGAAATGCTAAATTCAGTTGACTCACGAAATGTACAAACATGACAAAACATAGCAAACGACAAGCCAGCCCCCCTACTGCAAGCCGACATTACAAATGTGACTACTCTGACTCTGTTTGATTATAATAAATTTTAAGTAAAAAGACGTGGTTATGAAATTAGTAAACATTTAACAACTTCTACAACATCTATGTTGTTGCACACCACTTGCTGTTTTTATATAAAAAAAAAAAAAAAAAAAAAAAAAAAAAAAAAAAAAAAAAAAAAAAAAAAAAAAAAAAAAAAAAAAAAAAAAAAAAAAAAAAAAAAAAAAAAAAAAAAAAAAAAAAAAAAAAAAAAAAAAAAAAA
>PNEQ01097290.1:0-11919 GCA_003012365.1 Medauroidea extradentata
GGTATGTGGAAATGAAACAAGTAAGTAAAACTGGATTTATTAAAATTACCCTAACCCTAAAACCAAGTTTTCTGGGTAAGTTTGAAAGATACAGAGCAGATGTAGAAGTGGAGATGTGGTTATGCAGGGAGGTGCTGGACAGGGAATGTAAGCAGGATAAATTCATAATATTTAGAAGTGATAGGGTAGAAAGGGGAGGAGGAATAATGGTGTATGTAAGGGATGGGTTAGAAGGGTTGGGTTAGAAGGAGAACATTACAGCTTGACACCTGATCATTGTACAATTTCACCTTGTTGATGTCGTCGATTATTGTATTATTATTAATAGTATTATTATAAACAAGGAAACTCTATTTTGCAATGTTCTCGACAGTTACTGAAACAGGTACTAGCGAAACAGTTTTGCTATTTAATACGTTAATATTTAAATTATTTAGCTATTACTTCGAAATAACATTTAAGTTTTAACACTAATCACAAAACACTCGTAAAATGCGAAAGTAAATATTTGTAAGCATAACCTCAAATATTAAACTTAGCACCAAGGTGCTTTTATTTATTATTTCTATATGGCCGTCGGTCGTACATGTAATATCCAGAAAATAAATATTCACATATCCAACAGACCAATCAGCAGCCACGACACAACCACACAGTCTGTGCAACCTAACTACATTTCTAGCTAACCTTTGGGTAGTTACGCAGAGGTATAAATCAAGTGGTAAGACGAGACTTTAAAGTTTAACTTATCGGTAGATACCTGCAGGTTAACTCAGAGAATAGTAAGACCGGCCCACAGAGCTTCAACCTCCCGATAAAATAGCCAGAAATTTATCCTCGAGTAAGGCCTACCTAGAGTTCGTAAGACGTAATTTGTCGTCTACCAAGAGAGAAAATTTACCCAGATGTTACCCAGTGATGGTAAGACCGGCCCTTAACCTAATCATTACAATGTGAAAAATGTTTTGAGAGATTCTTCAGTTGGTAGGTTTATAATGCTTTGAAACTGGACCTAGTTGAACATGTCGTCAACTCGACTACATTATTGAGAACTTAAATATAACACTTTCTTCTAAAGAAAATATTAACTTACTTCATGAATGTCTTGAATTACTTATATTCTAAAAACATGTGGTTTCACTTATGTAAACTTTGTATACAGAGTACATAATTAATTATGTAACAACCAACGGCTGGTGTTAAAAAATTTAAGGGTTTTAGAATGCAGTTAACACTGATCACTGAAAATAAACTGTACAGTTGTATGGCCTAGTGTAAATAAGCGGATTGCTAAGTTAAGGATAGTGGTGATGTCATAGGAGCTTTGGGGATGAAGAAAGGTCGTATGATAAGCAGTCTGATGCCCAGTGTTAGGCAGGCCATGACAGTCTACAGGTAATACAAATTAAAATAGATTTTGAAAAGTTATATTTGAAAATATCACACAGTAGGGCTTAACTAATGTTTCTATGAGTTTAACTACAGTAATATTTTAACCAGTTTGCAATTGTTTAAAAATGATAAATGTAACCATAAAATACTTCTGAGTGCACAAATGTGATTCGAGAATAAGTTAAACACAAATTGCTTTTATTGTCACTCTGACATGTTGCTTGCTCGACATCCAGACCAGAACAACCCTGATTCAAAGATATTCTACCTTCATCATATGTAATACCAACCAAACGATAGTATAGATTATTGCACATACTCATCGAAATATCTGTATTTGTGTCTGACTCTGTTACTAACCCTTTGCTTTAAATTATTTTCACAGTTATCTTCTAAGTTTACCAATGGCTCATTACAATGGGCCACATTTCCAGACCAATAATTTTGAGAAGCATCATCATTCTACATTACGTTGATGCTATCCCATCTCCTAGTATGTGAGCTTTTAATATGCCTATCATTCCTCCTCTTGATTCTACCAAATTCATCTTGAATTAAATAAAAACAGGGAAAGGGAGTAGCATGTTTTACAACAATTTTTGCTGCATACAATTATTTTTATTTGTAAACACTACCTATTGATTTTTACTATAAGAACATTCTTTTCTTTTTGTATTCTTATCATAATACCACTTGATGTATTCTTCTCTTTTATTTTGAACGTTTGAAAAGTATACAACTATTTTGGTTGCAACAGCTTTTCATTTATCAGAAGCACAGTTCTTGTTAAACAACTAAACATCAATTATGTAGGTGTAACATCAGAATTTAACACAGGGGTATTACGATATTCAAGCAATACTCAATTTCCGTTGACTGACAATTTTTAAACAAAATTTTTGCAATATTTACTCCTTTATCTGCAAACAGGGGATATTTAGGGCTTGAAGTAACCAACTCAAAATTCCATTCCTGTGCAAATTTTATAAAATACAAGGAATCATATAGCATATCATAAGCTCTAAGCGTTTTAGATATTCCATGAATTGAGAAAATATTTTTAACACTGCAACAACTGATTCTGCTAGGCGAAAATGCATCACAAAATAAACATCTTTAAAATCCTCAAAAATGTTTCAGTGACCACGAATCCATCGTGGTCACCTTCAAACATTACTATTTTAAATCCTGCTCATCAAATATCGAATTAAACTTCCACACTGCCTGCTGCTTGTCTATCAACTGTTGGCTAACTGCTGGTAAACTACTAGTGACCCAGCATCGTTGCGACACCATGTTAAATAACTTATTGTTATGTAATAGGTTTGTATTCAAGACCCTTACTCAAGCTAATAAATAGTTAATCAATGTCATTAGTTACACAGTTTATTTGCATTTACATCTGAGATGTTTTTAGTACTTAGACTTGAATAAAACCAAATGTTAATAACATCAAAAAGGGATCATTGCTATGCAATACCCAAAAAAGCATATTCAAACATGTCACAAGCTGTCTCTTGACTTTACTTATCACATGATTTTACAAACTATTTCCATACATGCACATTAAAATAATTTATAAATTTGTGTTAGCCCTTTAAAAAAAATTTGTTTACCCTATGTTTAAAACGACTGCAGAGATGGTGCTGCTCGTAAACCAACTGTTGGCTAACTACTGGCAAGCTGCTTGTAACCCAGGATCAGGCCACTTATGGCCCGCTGATGTGCTGCTCGTCTACCAACTGTTGGCTAACTGCTGGCAAGCATTCAATAAATTATAACTCTTTAACAGGTAGAATATCCACATGGAAATAAGCATGAAATTGAAGAACATGTTGCTAAATACTTAACTTGTTAAGGCACCCAATATATTGAAGAATCTTTATATTTCAGTCATATTTCCCTTGAAATTTTTACTCCAATTCATTGCATTAATCTCTTAAATTGTTACACTGGATTTTTGTAGCTCCAATCATAAGAGCTCTCTAAAAATCAGCAAAGTCAAATCAGCAGTATCATATTTACCTAAAGGATTCACAATTTTCTGCCTACTTCATATGAAGTGCGCAATACCCTAATACTTAAGGCAGTAATATTTTATAAAAGTACCACAAATTGCACCATATGTATTCAGCGATTATTGCGATGCTATAATATTTGTAGTTAGGATGCCACAAATTGGCCCCATAAGCATGCCACTTACATGTTCCCAGCAGTTAGTAACAGTTGGGATGCCATGAATGGCCCACAAGATTGCCGTTTATGTAACCCTAACAGTCTCTTGACTGTTGGCAAGCCACAAATGGCCCATAAGTGTGCCGCTTACATGTTCCCAGTAGTTGGGCTGCCATGACTGGCCCACAAGCTTGTCGCTTGTATAACCCCAGCAGTTGGCTGGCCACAAATGGCCCACAGGCTAGCCAAAAATCATTGTGTCACATTTGGCATTCCGCATGTGGCCCACAAGCTAGCCGCTTGAGGAATTCCTTGGCCGCTCATTGACCGCTTGTGCCAACTATTTCCCAACTGTTGGCCAATTGTAGCATGCTACGTGGGAAAGTATCTAGGCCTTATCATAGACCAACATTTAAATTGGCATGCACACATTAATCTCATTACTAGGAAAGTATCATCAATAGTAGGAATACTGAGCAGACTAAGGAACTTGGCTTTAGATGTAAAGAAAAATATATACTATTCCTTGATAAACAGTCTCATACAATACCTCGATTTGGTGTGGGGCTCGGCCTCCATGCAAGCACTATACCCCTTACAAATTAAAATAAAGCAATTAGAGTACTCTTTAACTAAGTGCCTTGAACACCAACTGTCGACATGTATTTCATCTATGGCATACTCCTTATCAAAGCAGTCTACCAATACAACCTGTTGAGCTACATGTACACTACAATTGATACCTTAAAAAAGCCATGCGTACGATTCTAGGCAAATATCTAACAAACATCTGGATCTCCACACAGTAACAACTGAATCTGGCAGAAAATTATGCACTTTCCAAGGCAGCATGCTTTATAATGAGCTGCCACTAGCTGTCCGAGACTCGAAGAATATCCACAAGTTTCAGAAGTCATTAAACCAGGAGCTACTTCAAAAAGTATCTGCATCTGTATTAGAAATTTGAAGACCACGTGCTCAATGATTCAAATAAGAGCCTAAAATTTAGCTCAAAATCAGCTTAAAATTTGCTTGGTATCTCTTTGTGCCTAGAGTAACTTCCAAACAACTCTCACTCCTTGTCACTTTGCTGAGTCTTTTCTTCTATCTGTAACAGAAACTGCATCAATCTTAATAATTCAGCCTGCTCTATTATACTATATAGCACAGGAGAACACAACTGATGTAATCTATACATTGTAACCTAACCTTTCCTTAAGATAGGCAGTATTTATCTTACACTTGCAGATAAATGTTTTGCCAATGTTGTTTCATTTGCGTTAGGAGCTAATAGGCACCTGTCCGAGGATTCCATTTTGTCTTTCTCATAAGCTTTTATGTTATTCGCTAACAAATAAAATTACTTGCATTGTGCTTTCTATACGTTATTGTCCAACATTAAGTTAATAACTATCTTAAACTGTGTAAGGCCTGTGTGATTATAACCTCCATTAACTACAATAATGTTATAGATGTTTAGTGCTCTTTAAATTACATTATACCACCTATGCTGCCATTCATCCTGTGGTATTACAATACGTATAGCATAAAAAGTTATAATCTGTATATTTGTCTTTGCAAGTGCTTTGTTATCGTTGCACTGTCATAATTTTAATATTTTTAGTCAAATCAGTAACAATTAACCCAGTTTAGGTACATAAGCTAAGCCTACACATAAGTACCGATATATATATTTACATATTTTGGCTCTGTGTCTTTGTCATAGTAAGTGCTTTGCTATTGTTGTTGTCGTTATTTTCATGTTTTTAGTCAAATCAGTAACAACTAACCCAGTTTAGGTACATAAGCTAAGCCTGCATATAAGTAAATACATATTTTGGCTCTGTGATTTTGTCCAAGTAAGTGGTTTGTTATTGTTGCTCTGTCATAATTTTCATGTTATTAGTCAAATCAGGCCGCCTTCCATTGTTCACTGACTTCACTGATATCACTGATTGTTCGCCAGTGTTCGTGAACAGTAAGGGAACAGTGTCAGTAATCAGTAAAATATTTTCTCTGCCAGTAAATAGATAATATCGGAACATTAATGCAGTAAACATTACTGTAATGTACATTGCCTAGCAACTACATCTCTGGCACATCTGTGATATCATTCTTGCGATAATAAAGCATGTTTATTTTGTTAGTTTTGTAAATTGTATTTTCTTTAAAAATATAATTGGTATATTTTTAGCATATTGATACATCTAGCACGACTTACGACTGATATTGTTTTCTTCGTTTTTTCACGACACAGCTTAAATATTGTGTGTATTTAAGGTTTGGGAAGCTGTATCCATTATTTTTAAATGCATTAGCAAGGTACGATTAAACCTGTAAACATTATTTAGGCTTTGCAAACTGCATGGCGAATGCTTCTCTTGCAATAAACATACGTTAAATAACATTTATAAATTAATATGTACCCACTTTGGCCCTTATATCTTAAAAAAGACTCCTCGTCCTACCATTAGATAACTTCACCTTTTGAATTTCCGCCAAAAATATTGGTTTACTCTGAAGCGCCAGTAAAATCGGTAATCTCAGTAAACGGATGTAGCCTCGCACAGGGTATCATCATCAACCAACCATCAGTGACTATCTGTGCCATTAGCAATATTGGAACCATAGCTGACACTACTGAAAACACTGGCCAGCGAAATCAGTGAATAACGGAAGGCGACCTCAGTAACAATTAATCCAATTTAGGTACATAAGTAAGCCTACATATAAGTATATATTTACATACTTTGGCTCTGTGTCTTTGTCTTATTAAGTGCTTTGTTATTGTTGTTGTCATCATAATTGTCATGGTTTTAGTTAAATCAGTAACAATTAACCCAGTTAGGTACATAAGCTAAGCCTAGTTATAAGTAAATATTTACATTTTTTGGCTCTGTGTCTTTGTCCTAGTAAGTGCTTTTTTATTGTTGTTGTCTTAATTTTTATGTTTTTATAAAACTCAGCAACAATCTACCCGTTTTACATATAGTAAGACCACATATAAATATATAAGTACATATTTTGACTGCATCATTTGTCATCACATATGCTTTATTGTTGTTGTTTTTGCTTAATTTTCATATTTATAAAATAATCACTAGGTATCAGTTTTACAAACGCACATTGTATATCATATTTTCCGCATAATTCAGACTCTGTATCTTTTGTCCTAGCAAGAATATTAAGGGCGCCTTCAGCGGGCAAAGTGCTGCGGTAGTGTTGCAAGTGATCGCTACATGCAGTGCTGCTGACCCCGCAGAATTAATTGCTGCAGCGCTGTGATTATCTTTGGGCGAGGCTTTTGTTTGTTTACCTTTTACCAGATGTTTTTAATACATAACCTTAAATAACGTGCTCGTGGCATCGTCATGCAGGTATCAACTTCGTGCATATATTTACATGGAAATTACTTGATAAGTAAAATTATACACCATAATTCTGTGGAAATAATTTGTGAAGTGCAAGTGAGACGTGACAAGTGTTTTGACTGACTTCACTTAAATTCGTACTTGCATATCTTCAAAGACGAGAAATAATTGTTTCGTTATTTTTAAAAGCAGATGTATACCTTCAGAAAGGAAAGCAGTGGCTACACATTCTAAAAGTGTTTCGGCAAAGTGAAGTAGGCCTACATACGAACGTCTGCCACAACAGTGTTATATAGGTAAGTAATGTGTTAATTTGTTTTGTTTTAATTATTTACTGTTGTAAATTGTATAGTTTTTTATTAATAGGAAAAAACTATAAAGAGTAGTTTTCAGTCAGGTTCGACAGAAATAATTACATAAACCAGAAATGTATGAGATGAGTTATGATAATGCTACATTCAAAGTAAAGTCGTAGTGGGAAAATAATTACCGGTAATTAATTAAAATAATAGGTAGGCATATCTGAAATTTAACAATGATCATTTTTACAACTTGCCATGGAAGTGGAAACTGAATAAAATTTTAGGAATGTAGACCTAGCGGCTTTGAATTTGTATTTCTACATACTGTGAGGATTAATCAGTTCAAGTATAGTAGTATAGTGTAGTATATTCATCCATCAGATCTTTTTGTGTAAGCTTACAATTTTGCACTAAGATATTGGACAAGTCATCACAACAAAATACAATTGGTATGAAAATGTTATACAAGAACTAATGTAAATTCTTGGAATGTTCCATAGTCCTGTGACTACAGCCACACAAATAGGCTCAATGGAATGAGAAACAAATAAATAAAATACATAGACTGTTGCTTTCATAAGAACATGTTTCTTTTTGGTTGACCTAAGTTAGTGTTTCAAAGAGAATTTTAGTAGGTGTGGGCTAATGTAATATAGCCAACACCCCAAGCTTTAGGGGTAGGACCTAGCTTACTGGCAAATACAACTGGTTTGGGGGTGAATGGAAAAATGAGATTGCTTTACAATGACTGTGGGCTATATGTAGAGGTGGGTGGAGGGAACAAGTTGCAGGATAACATTGGTGGGGTATGATTGTGGGTTGAAGAGAACAAACTGAAATAAATTTGACAAAGACTGTTAGGTTTACAAAGAAGAAGGTTAGGAGTACTGATATATACAGATGGGGAGGACAGGAGATAGAGGAAGCATCCAAATACGAGTACCTAAGCATATTGTTGTCAGGAGACTAGAAGGCAGGTAGAGAGAGTGGTGTCTAAAGGGAGAAGGACAAGGGTGTTAGTAGTGACTGCAAATTTTTTATACAGTATGCAGTAACAGGGCGGGACCTGTAGGTGGAATCGGAGATGCAGGAGCTAGACAAGGTATAAAGATGGACGTGAAGGATAAATGGAGAAAGCAGGGGCAGGCTGGAGAAGGGAAGGGAACTTTTGACTATTAGTGATGTTGCACGAACTGGGATGGAACTCGTTGAAGGAAAGGAGAAGTATGGAAGAGCTGATCAGGATGTACAGAAGAGGGAGGCTGAAGTAAGTTAGGTTGCCTATTAACTAAAGTGGAGTATAAAGGAAGAGTGAATAACAGCATTAAGATTCAGATGATAATAAAAAGAACTAGGTAGACAGTCTATGCTTAGGTTAGTGAGGGAGTGGAATTAGATTTTAGAGGAGTTGGTAACAGTACGAAGTGAGATGGTTTAAGAGAGGTTTGGTGGTGTTTGAGTAAGAGACTATAGCTTGCCACCAGATAGTTGCCTAATTTGTATCAAAGTTGTAAGGTGCGATATAAAAAACTTGTTTTTGGAGAATAAACTAAGTTTTATCTATGGCCACAGTGTTTGTCAGCTAAAGTAATGTGTCCGTTAAACTAATTATTTCATGTGTTGTTTTACTAAGATGATCTAACTGTTTCAAGAAAACTGATGTTAGAATATTTCCATAAACCTGAGGTCATACCATCTGGATTAGCAAGTATAATTTCAAAACTGAGTTATAAGAAGATGGTAACCAGAGACTTGACTGTAGGCCTGCTACAACTGACAAGAACCAGCTAGACCTGAACTGCAGCTTCCTGAAGATGACATTCACCAGTTGTGGAATTGTGAGATTATATAGAAGGCAAAATTTGTGAATTTAGTGTACTAACTGTTATGTATTGCAGTACAAGATTTAATTATTAATTAACTCAAGGCTATGTGCAGAGGATGAAAACGAGGAGGGCAAGTCCATTCCTTCCAAGCGAGGTGGCGAAGGGGTGTTCAGTCTGCCAGCACAGATCGCTCTAGTCACATGAGTTGCTCTCTTGGCTATGTTGCAGGAGATTACAGTAAAAACATTTACTACCCTACACAAATGCAGAACGAAACAACAAATTAAGACGATTATAACAATTCTGTCAATCTGGTAGTGAGGCGGACAATAATTTCCACATAACTGATAAATGTCTACCGATTGTTAAGGCAGTACATGTTAAGTTTGTGACTGACATAGGTTACGAGGGGATAAATCCTCATTAAGGCGCCTCCTCTTGAAATTGGTGTATCACTGGGAAAAATTACTATTCCCTAAATTTTGTATTTCTTTGTATGAAAATTCCATAATTTATTGTGTTTAATGTATGTGTGTAATGTATTCGTCTACCAGGGTGGGTTGTTTGAACCTTCCTCATCCCCACGGTGGAACCTTGCCTCGTTGACAAAGTCAGTATGATTAAATGTTATAACGAACCAATTGTTGTACCACAAGTCTCTTAAATTAATCTGTGTTTTTATTGCAATCACTATCATAATATTTCCAGTTATGCTCATCATTATTTTTCTGTGTTGTGATTTGTGAGCAATTTATTCACACGTTGGCTAAAGCAAAATGTAGTTCCTAGTTTGTTCTTCATCGATCTTAAAATAACAAAGATGAGGTAGGTAACATAAAATAATTTTACTAGAAGGGTGGCATAAAGCTATTTTTCATTACACATTTCTCTGTAACACCACGTGATCTGATCTTACATACATACAATATGTCTATGCAACTGTATTGTGTTAGCAGAACTGAAGTAGGTACACATACGTTCACTTGGTTATGTCGATTTATTTCCTGATGATATGCCATGCAAACATAACTAGAGACAGAACTAGACAGACTACTTGCCAGATATAATCACAGTCGTAAAACAGAGCACACTAAAAAAAGAACTGCTGCTAACTTACAAATATAAAATGTCATAATTACAGAACAACATATACCAACATACACACATATCATTCACTAGATTACAAGTTCAACACAACAATAATCCAACACTTCCCCTTAATCTAGAGCATACATTATACATGATTTGAATTTCCTCTTAACACATGTTAACACCTCTGACACAATAGTTATGCTTTACATTTGACAATGGTTTTGTTAATACATCTGCTAGGAAATTTTTTGAAGCCAGATAAGTAATTGTTACATAATTTTTCTCAACAACCTCTCTGATGTAATGATATCTAATGTCGATATGTTTCGTTCTATTATGAAACAGGGGATTATAGACTAGCCTTTGAGCACTTCAATTGTCATTGTCCACTAGCACTGGGCTACTAGACTTAGTAAGCTCCCCGAGTAAACTCTTTAAATACATTGCTTCCTTTGCAGCATGTGACAAAGCAATATACTCAGCCTTAGTGCTGCTTAGAGCTACACAAGTTTGCTTCTTTGCCTCCCATGATGTAGGAACTTTTGCTAGCATAAAAATGTATCCAGTGTATGACGGTCAATTACATTTTGTGCCCAATCTGCATCTGCAAAACCATATAGGCCTATGCCCTTATTGTCATCGCATTTAGAGTAACAAATACACAGATCCATTGTACCCTTAAGGTAACGTAGGACCCTTTTTGCAGCGATCCAATGTTCTCTTTTATGTCCATTGTTGAATTAGCTTAGAAAACTGGCAGCAAAAGCAATATCTGGCCTGGTTGTGACTGCTAAATATAGAAGACACCCTATAAGGGACCGATATGGGGCAACAGGGGGGTCTTCGGAACTACCATAATCAAATTTACAATGCATTTCTAAGGGGGTTTTGGTTACTTTAGCATTTTCCATGTGAAATGCCTCTAATAATCCCTGAATGATTTGTTTTTGGTGGATTTTCAGACCATTTGCAAATCTCTCAAAAACTATGCCAAGGCAACATTTAACTTCACCTAGGTCTTTAACACTAAACATTGTGTACAATTGTTTCTTTAGTTCAACCCTTTTCAATTCATTATTAGACATGATCAAAAAATCATCAACATACACAGCTAATATAGTATAATCGTTACCATTGTTGTTATAATAGATACAGGAGTCAAAATTTGACTTTTGAAAACCTAGTTTTAATAATACTTGTTCCACTTTCTCCTACCATACTCTAGATGATTGTTCTAGACCATAAATGGCCTTTTTAAGTAAACACACCTTCTCTTTATCAATTTCTTCTACAAACCCTTCGGGTTGAGTCATATAAACTATTTCAGAAAGTTCTCCATGTAGAAATGCAGTATCTACATCCAGATGTTCAATGCTTAACTCTAACTGAACAGATAAAGCTAATAACATTCGAAGATATGTTTTAGAAATTACAGGAGAAAATGTCTCCGCAAAATCAACACCATACTGTTGAGTAAAGCCTTTGGCAACAAGTCTGGCTTTATACTTGTTCACACCATCTGGCATCTGTTTGATTTTGTACACCCACTTACATTGTACAACATTACAATCTGGTGGCCTATCAACCAACACCCATACCTCATTTTTGGCCAATGAACACATCTCGTTTTGCATTGCAACACACCACTGATCGCTTGCACTACAGCTAACAGCTTCTGAATACGAAGTTGGTTCACTGCCAGTACACAGGTAAGTAACATAATCAGGAAATACCTTTGGCTGACGACATCGAGCAGGATAC
>PNEQ01097291.1:0-11969 GCA_003012365.1 Medauroidea extradentata
TATTATTTTCGTCGAAAGAAACTTCAAGTATCTACCTCTCGTGACGCAACCCGCAGTGCGTGAGTCCCTTAGGCCGATTTAAAAAGAAACTTCTTTGCTATTTTATTTCAATTAGAGCTAGCCGGGCATACTACAACATTGCTTAATACGAACCCAATCATCCAGCATTAATTACGTAAGAGACAGAGCAGCGACACCTCTTATCATAACCAAACGCGGGTCGCGAACGAGCAACCAACAACAACAAAAGCGTCGCAAACTATCCAGGCCGCTGTCTTATCTAATCTCTCAACTATCCAATCCGCTTTCTCATATTATCTCTCATTCATCCAGGCTGCTGTCTTAACTTATCTCTCAGTCATACAGGCCGCTGTCTCATTTTATCTCTCAGTCATCCAGGCTGCTGTCTCATTTTATCTCAACCATCCAGGCCACTGTCTCAACTTATCCCTCAGCCGTACAGGCCGCTGTCTCATTTTATCTCTCAACTATCCAGGCCGCTGTCTCATCTAATCTCTCAACTATCCAGTCCGCTTTCTCATCTTATCTCTCATTCATCCAGGCCGCTGTCTCATCTTATCTCTCATTCATCCAGGCTGCTGTCTCATCTTATCCCTCAACCATCCAGGCCGCTGTCTCATCTTATCTCTCAGCCATACAGGTCGCTGTCTCATTTTATCTCTCAGTCATCCAGGCTGCTGTCTCATTTTATTTCTCAACCATCCAGGCCGCTGTCTCATCTTATCTCTCAGCCATACAGGTCGCTGTCTCATTTTATCTCTCAGTCATCCAGGCTGCTGTCTCATTTTATTTCTCAACCATCCAGGCCGCTGTCTCATCTTATCTCTCAGCCATACAGGTCGCTGTCTCATTTTATCTCTCAGTCATCCAGGCTGCTGTCTCATCTTATCTCTCAGCCATACAGGCCGCTGTCTCATCTTATCTCTCAGCCATACAGGCCGCTGTCTCATTTTATCTCTCATTCATCCAGGCTGCTGTCTCATCTTATCTCAACCATCCAGGCCGCTGTCTCATCTTATCTCTCAGCCATACAAGCCGCTGTCTCATTTTATCTCTCATTCATCCAGGCTGCTGTCTCATCTTATCTCAACCATCCAGGCCGCTGTCTCAACTTATCTCTCAGCCATACAGGCCGCTGTCTCATTTTATCTCTCAGCCATCCAGGCAAGATGTGTAATACTATCGATATAGAGCAGTCTCATAAATTACTATCAATCTGTCCTTGCTGACAGATAGGATGGCTTGAGCGAGTTGTCAGCCATCACCACGTTATATTACAAAACAATCTCCTGCTATAAGCCTACTATCTTAAGAAATATTTCCCCATCATTGTGTTCTATATGAAATCAATGCTAGTTATATGACGCAGTATTAAATGAAGCTTTCATAGCGAAACACACGCGGGTTCATTACAAATACAGCTAGGCTGAGATTTGTTGGCTACGTATTTTAAATTATAAAAAATAGCTCATCAGGCGTGGTTCTCAATTTCAACAAAATGTTTCTATGTCGCAATTAATTTGTGAAAATAGCAAATTAAGCGTGGAAAAGAATATAGTCTACATGTAAGTCTATCATAGAGAAGTCGTGTGAGGTAGGACTGACTTGGAGACGAGACGATATGCGCAGTGAGATGACCGCTGTTAGTGGTCCAGCCTCAGCATCTCCGTGCCGATCTCATCTCTCCTAGCTCTCTCAGAGGATGCTCAGCGTGCATAATCCCCCTCCGACCGGAACGAAAACACCTCCCTCCCAGCAACTAGCCTCCACCACGTGCAACAAGGGCACATGATGCCTCGCACTGGGACATAGGATCCTCTAGGTCCTGCCGTGCTAGCTTTCTAGCCGCAGTACACTTGTACATACGTCCCTCTGGTCCAGCCAGTAGTAATATTCCAGTAGTGAAGAGTGCGTGTGTTCTAATATACTTATACGTCACTACACAAACCTGACACTCGCCTGTGTCAACTCAGGACCTCAGTAACAGGAATACTCTACTACTGGAGTCCTGTAAGAGTGATAACAACTCTGCCAACAAGATGCCAGACACCCAGTTAAAATAGGCAATGCGTGATAAAACTAATTACTTACCAATGGTTCAACTTTGTCAAGATAACTTGACAAAGCTTTCTACGTAAATCTGCTGCGTATAAGAAACTTTGTCGATTACTTTTAACACTCAATATATACATGTTAATTTAAGTGAATAATTCAGATAAATATGAGCGAGTAATTTTTTTTATTACTTTGTATCGCAGTACTACATGCTACTATGTCGTGGCACTTATCTTGACATGCGGCCATGCTCCACACTACACGTAATATACTTCACTGGGAGAATTATTTTGTCATATATTTGTATGTCCAACGAGCATGCTGATTTATTCTCACGCGTTAAGATCGAAAGTATGTCTCGGTTTCAGTGACCTTATGCATAATATTAAACGTGTAAATTACGGTGCAAACTGAAACTTATGTTGTTGTACAAATCAGCTAGTATTTGTATGGATAAGAACCTTCTGAAAATTACGTTCTTAGCCATTTTGAGGATCCCCAATATATTTTTCTATGCACGTCGCATTTTTAAAAACGTAGAATGGTTTGAAATGTGTTATCTTTCAGTATAGGGCTGACGTTCAGCAGTAATATGTAAGGAACAGAAGACACGTGACACATGTTGGGTGAGCACTTACGTCTACCTGGGCTGGTATTCCTGCAAGCCTGGTCGCCCCGGAGTTCTTTACTTCGCCGTTAAACAACTGGTACAGTTTTAAAAATACAGTTGTTGGCTAAACCAGATTTCCTCAAAGCGATTTGTGCAGCAACTAGTTTGAATACCTCATGTGTATGCCTGCAGTCTACTTCGTGGTCAGTGATTGGCTGTTGTTAACTCTCACACGTCTTATTAGCTAATCACATACATGAGGTCGTAGTAACCTTGTTCTGATTGGCACAAACAATTAAATAACACTTCTACACAAAGACACAATGCCAACAACCATGAAGCAGAGCTACAGGTGTGCACATAAGGCATTGAAACAAAACTGTGCAAACATTTATTGCGACAATCAGGGATTCGTGTAGTAATAAATTGTTAGGCTTGACTTTAATTGAGTGCCTTGCACCTTGAAGTGAAGTGATGTGAAGCACAACAGCGAGGTCTCTGAACACTGGTAAATGTCATGAAGGTCATGAGAAGCGAGTACACACCTGCGGTGGAATGCAGACACGAAGAGCACCCAGAGAAAACCTCGCAAGTTCCACCACGCCCCTCTCCCCAGGGTCGCCTTGATGGGAGGTAGGAACATGACATTACTGTACGAACTGACGGTCCCGTATAAACGTATCACATGTTCGTATGACCGTACCCTCTCTAACAACTTGTGTAGAAGTGACTCAGCGATAACAACGAGTCAACTGCCAGTCACTGTATAGTCTGACTGAGGGATCAGTGACAGTCGCTGCAACAATTAGTAGCCATACCTCGCAGTTATGCAGTTCGACGTAGCCTACATCGGCAGCAGTCAGTGCTACATCTGTCAGTAATAATGATGATAATGTATGTATTGTGTGAGTGAGTGAGAGGTTTTGGTCATCGCTCAACATCGAGGTCTTCAGCGCTGGTGATGGGTGACATGAGGTGAGTATGGAGCGGCGCCGGAGTAAAAGGGCGGGGGAAACGGGATATCCCCGAGAAAACCCGCCGACCAACGACATCGTCCGGCATGATTCCCACACGCGAAAATCCGGAGACCTACCCCACCAGGAATCGAACCCGGAATATGGCGAAGTAAAGGCACTGTGCTTTCTCTTGAGATCCACATTTTCATTCATTCGTGAAGTATGTAGGTAAATATATGTGTGTAATGATGCTTTAATTAGTGAAAATAATGCTAGAAGCTTGAGTAAGTTTGGTTTTGTTCGGTATCGGGAATAGTCCAAGTAAATGATTTTCATGTTTAGTATATATGACTGGCGCCCTACCAATACCACAGTGTGGAAGAAAGAAGGTTGTAGGGAAGAGTTATGTTTTCCCGCGGTAATGTCTACATGTAGCGAAGCAGCGTAGTAATGAGGAGACCGGTGTCGCTGGTAGGCTGGGCTAAGATGTGCGTTATGCTCTCACAAATATTCAAAGTATATGTAAATAATGAAAATAATTAATAACATTTTAAAAATTATTCTAATGAAAATAAATGTCAAATGTATGTAACTTCAAAATAATTGAATAAATTATTTTTGTATGGTTGAGGATATGCTTAGCTGTTGGGCCAGGAGGTCGCTGATTGGCTGGTAGTTGTGCCTATGCAGGAGAAGCGGGAGCTGCGTCACTGGGCGGGGAGAGAGGCACTCTTGTCTCATGCGCGGAGATACACAGTATAAGAGATAGCGATATCTGCACTCCGGCACATTGGGTCTCAAGCCATACGTCGTCGTTCAATACAAGGCTTGTGAAGTTATTTGACCTCCCACATTTATAATCAGTAACTTCACTCTCGAACACCACTACTAGTTGGCGTGCAGGCTAATTAATACTAAGAGAAACGAAAACGAAGTAGAATAAACGTTGCACTCTTAAAACCTTGTCACAATATTCATATTACATTAGTTATAGTTACAATATTACAAATTACTACCTACTACTAATATTTTTCTTAACATGTAACTATCTGGAATTATATTAAATATTGTTTAACCACAATCACGAAGGAGGAAAATAAGCCACAAGAAAAATTGCCTAAATAAGAATATTCATTCAGTCAAACGCAAATTCGGGTTCGACGCTATTAAATCACATTATGTCTCGTTAACGTATCGCATTCATACGCGTAAGAAACCATCAACACGTACAGTTTCACAATTACTGTCTTTGTACGCGTTAGTCAAAACTTTCTTCAAACCAAAGAAATGACTGAAAACCCGTGAAACTTCGGTACTTGACTGAACGAAAATGTATACTACCACTAATTATCCCACTGAACGAATTTCACTGGTTTTACAGTAACCTATGATTATTGCTGTTGCTATGAGAAAGCTGTGTTTGAAGTAGCAGAACGTATGTTTCGTAATTAAGACACGTAACAGACTTGTGTGAATTTAATTTAAGGATAAGTTTATACATTATAAAACAAATATTGATGTTGATAAACTATTTAATGCGACACATATAAGTAATTTAAAACGTTGCACAATGTTCACAATAGTTAAGAGACACTGGTAAATCGAGGGAAAAGTGGATTATTTGCAAGGCTCCAACATGCTATGTATAACACTGAAGGCTATATTGGCTATATTTTATATGAATCACTGTGTCCCTCTTCAACAGACACAATTATAACTGTACAGCTTTAACACAGAACATGTGTGATTTGCCAGAAAACTGTTCACACGTGTCCAGGTTAATATACTACAGTTTATTGGAGACTATGTTAAATATTACCACGATTTTTCCAGTGTCTCTGACAACAGTGTATATTACAAGGAAGACGACATAAAGCTGCAGGGAGAGAATGTGGCAACAGAAACAATTGTTGGGTTCAGTGCCCTATGTCAAGAATATCTGTGTACTCCAGCTGACAACAACCGTCATTGGTTCCTTGCTGATAGTGACATCACATGATTGGACCTGTAACTAGTCGCTTCTTTGTTATTGGATCAGGACCATTCAGGAGGAGTTCAAGAAAGTCAAGGACAAATTGCGAAAGTGGCACGAATTTTTAGTTGTTTGAAATATAGCTTGTGGCCTAAAGAAAACAGTAATTTATCTGGTCCCTATCGATATCTGATATCGCTACAGAGATAATACAAATTTCCAAAAGGTTTAATTTATAAATGTAATCTTGGTGTTGTGCTACTAAAAGGTTCAAATGCTGTGAGCACTGAGCAGTGTCCTTGCAGTGTGCTATATCCTAGGTAGAGCCGCATGTTAGCCGCAAACATATGTTTGTTCCGTTTGCTTTCACTGTCTTATATGACACCTGCAGCTCTGCTCCGTGCTCTGTGGTTGGTTGTTTTAGCTGACACTTGTCTCGTGGTTATACTGGCCAATCACAGGCCTATATGACGTCGCAATAACGTTATTCTGATTGTTGCAGTGTCTGAACAAAGGAATGCTGCTACGAACTATGGAGCAGAACTGCAAATATGTTGCATACACATTGAAACAATCATTCCGCGATACTATTAGCTCTGTATATACGTTATGTGTGCTGTTATGCTACACACGATCATACACATTTGGTTTTTATTGCATATAATACTTAATAATATAAATACACAATGTAAATTTATTCTTCTCACTTCGCCAATAATTACTGCAACGTTTTTGAAAATCGACTTTCCAAATGTGTTTTATTAATATTCTTAATAGTAAAATTTCAGTGGCTTCCAAGGAACAAGAACACCCTAAATTATATTAATTAAGATTGACACAATTTTTTTACATTTATAGCTGGTGTGAAATGTCTTCACTAATATCACAATACAATTGATAATTTTTAGGTTTTTAGAATTTTATAACGAGGCTAGGGTTAGCCTTGTTTGTGCTCTATATTTGTAACCAGCAACGTAGAGTCAGTAACTACAATTAATGAGGAAACAGAAAAATAAGATACCGAGAAATAATGTGGTTCGATAAAATGCTGCTTTAATATGAATACACTCACTGTGATGAAAGTATCTGCACTTGTTAATGCTAAGTCTACTTGTAGGCCTACGTCGTTACCTATCAACAACGACATTATGGAAACGAGAAAAATAATTTAATTGTAAAAGTATTTTATTTTTACTACATGTAACAGTGTTTGGTATTCTGTTATTTATATATCGACATTAAGTCGCTTCGCTAAATACGTGCATAGGCCTGTACAGTAGAGCGTGTACAGTAGATGTCACCATTCTGAAGGTTCAACAGTTCACCGCCAGATGTCAACCACTTTGCTCTGCACCTTCTATACACCGTATTAACACATCTACATACAAAAGACAGATTAAAAATTGCACTGAGAAAAAGGATTTCTTGAGTTAACAAAACATTTGTTTGTATATATGCAACCAACGACGTAATGTTGATTAAAACAAATATTAAGTTAAACGCCAGATTTTGTTTAATCAACTATGTTGAATTGTTGTTTCAACATCTGGTTTAGTAATTTTAACTAAATGAGATTATGAAATAACAATACTGCTTTGTTGATCTAACAAAAAATGGTTGTCAACTAAATATTTGTTTAAAACATCATTACATCGTTGGTTGCACATATATAAACAAATATTTGATTGGATCAACCAATTTTTTCTTTCAGTGTGAGCGAATCAGTTGACAAATAAACTAATTATCAATGGTAAAATTTTTAAGATTATCATTCCAACAAAAAGTCGTCTACGCAAATTTTCAGAATTTACATTGCGATATAAATAATAATAAAAAAAATTGGTTTTTAATATACAAATTTTGAAATTTTGTTATGTTCAAAAGGAATTGGTAGAATTTCTCAAAAAACAGTATTCTTCCATATCTCCAAGCAGTTAATTTGAAAAGATCCCTATGAAGTGATTAATTGTAACATATTAGCAGTATCATCTTACTGTGCAATGTTACATCAGACAATACCTACAGCTACATGAATGCGATTGTCTGGTACATAGTCGCCTATATGTATCTGCAATGACATTACACTCTAGCACAATCCTGACCAGCACGATATACCATACATCACGTACTACGAACCGTAGCGCAGAAGTAGTGCATTCTCCCCGCCTTTGTTCATGTAACAAATGTTGTTGTTCTAACTAACACTCTGTATACTTCTAGTACTCTCACCAGACTATGTCGCACTCTATGTTGGAGGTATGGCGACACTGAGCTCAGTACATCTGCGCCTGATGTCTTACCTCCATATACTGACAAGCAGCCCTCTGATTGGTTAATTCATTCCGCTCAGGCTAAATAGGTTACAAGGTACAACATACAGTCCCTGTGATCACATATGCATGAGCCTATCGTGTGTAGTAACATGTGTGTTGTACAGCCACTGCAGTCAGCGAGCTATACGACATTATGTTGTAGCATTTATTTATTTATTATCATTCCGTTCATTTTACAAAATTAGCTATATAACTCAAGAATATGGAATTTGGCAAATAAAATTAAGTTACGCACAAAAGTAGAAACAGTAAATACATTTCATTAGACAAACATATTTAAATATAAACAAATACAAAAGTAAAAACAATGTCACATGTATTAAAATACGTCACATTAAACACAATATACAGACCTTCCAAACTTTTCAAACCTCTGTTTGCAAGAAATTTTTTTTTGATTTATGAATATTAAAATACCACTGGAAGTCTATTAATTTGTATACGAATTTCATACAATTATTTGTATTGGATTCTTCAGCTATGAATTTGGGAAGCATATTATATAGTTGTAGGCCAGAAAAATGAGTATACCAAAAACCTTATGTTTAATTCACATCAAACATTTGTCAGATCGGTTTTACGGTTTTTCTTATAAATCAGGGAATCGACACATTGTTTTAGTTTTTTCACGCTGACAAGGCATAGTTTATTGTTTCATTCACTTTTCGGAGTCCATATGGCATTGTTTCTGTTAATGTTGCGGCCTCTGTAGTCGCTCCCGTAAATAAAGCAATTTTTCCTTTTCAGCTGTTTCCCGTTGCAAAATAATGAATATATTATGGTTCCAGCAATTACAGAAAATCGATTAAGTTTGTATCTGTGCCTTGTCGTGACAAAAATGTTGATACGTAGACTGGAGCAGAAGTTATCGAGAAGAAATAGATAAATCCTAGGTGGTAGGGATCAATGCCCCTTAATCAAGTATATTGTAGGCGCGAATCAACGAACCGCTTCACGCGGCTAAGCTAGATGTGTGTTGTGCACTTGGCTCGCTGTTGCACGCGCCTGGCCGGGTCCTGAGAAGCCCTCAAGATGCGATGAACCTTTTATGTCGCTGTGGAAGTACCTTCCTTGTGATTTCCGCTCGCTGCCAGAGTCACCTCGCCTCGCCTCGCCTCCGCCTGTATTTTCCTGATAGATTAAGGCGTTACCCCCTCCCCTCCCCACCATCCAGCTATACTTGCCTTCCTTGCCGCTCAAAGCTGCCTTCAGGGGCTGCCAATATAACTGGATGTGGCTGGCAGAGGGGAGGAACAAGGCTGCCAACATAGCCGCATTCCCCCGCATCTCGCCGGAAAACTTTTAACCCTTCTCTCTCTTCACGCCGACCAAATAGGATTTGTTTTGGACGACCAAGTTGGGTTGATATCTTTTAAACTGACGCCAAGCTCGACCAGAACAAATATTTCGCCGCCGTGTAACTTAAGGGCTTATGCGACGACAAAACACTATTAAGACATCCCTCGCTCTGACTACTAGGTTTGTACCCATGGACTGCAAATTATAAATTAATTTTAAAATAAGTTCTTTCTAAATACGTCTGTTTTAAATCTAACTCGTTCACAAAAAATGTCTATGAAAAATACACGAAAAATTTCTGAAATAAAAAAAATGTATTTTTTTTTTAAATACTAAACATATAACTGTAATTTCATAAAATTGCTTTACGATAAATTACCCATAAATAAATTTCACCTTTTTTGAACTGCAATATTTGATAAAAAGTTTTTCCCAGAATATATTTTTTTCGAATAGTAATCTTAAATGTTGATTCGTTGAAATGTAATACAGGTTCAACATAAGATTCCCCTTTAAACTCCCTGGCTACAAGCTGACTAGGCAGGGCTCTTAATTAATATGTACAATCAACTCTGGTGGCTGAGAGGAAGAGAAGGCATTACGATCTGTCCTTCACTGCCACAGTTTGCTCAACCTGGCTGCAGTGATGCCATCAACTTGAACATTTGAGGTAAATGTGGCAATATATTCATTTTTTGTTTCTATACTGGACATTAAATTATGCTAAATATTGCACTATTCATGTTCAGTAATACTTGCTATTATTTACAAGGTGAATTTTAGTAACAACATTTGAATGCTCTTATTCAGATGTTATTAGTTATAAATGCCGTACACCCCGCCCCCTCCCCAATACTTCTCCATAGCACTGATTTCTGGATCATCAATTGTAAGTAAACAATGACGAAGCCTCGGCAGCAGAGTGGTTAGACCACTCGCCTCCCGTTAAGAAGATACAGGTTCGATCCAAATAGATTCACGCTTGTGGGAATCGTGCCGGGCGATGTCGCTAGCCGAAGGGTTTTCTCAGAGATCTCCCGTTTCCCCCGCCCTTCTTATTTCAGCCCCTCTCCATTGCATGGTCCCTGCCATGTACGCAGATTGGCTACAGACACCTAGAAATAAAACCTGCATTCCGGTGTACCATGTATAATATGGAAAGCTTTTATTTAAATATTTTAATTTTATTGTAACAATGTAGTTACCAATAGTTTTCAGTATTTTTTTTTTTCGAATTTTCTTTAATTTTATTGTAACTACCAGTAAATCTTAAATTTTCCGTTTGTAGAGTTAACTAGGTTACTTAGTGAATCCTCCTAGGCAGATAGTTTTGCTTGTATAGTCACATCTGTATGCAACAGGAGCACCAGAATCTCACCTGGCTCTGTAAACTCTGCACCAGCATGGACTATTTTGCTTCATACAAAATATTTGTTTTATATGCTGAATAATGGAAGATAATAATCACAACCTGAACATATCCAATTTCTAAAATACCCGGTCGTGACATGTTTATCTTCACAAAATGCGGTACAATGTAACATTTGAAGATGACCGTGCTGGTGCAAGGTATGTTCAGTGTACATACAGCTTCAACTGAAACAATTATAAACATGACGCACAGGAATATACAAACAAGGTAACGAGAAGTTACCGCCACTTCCACCGCTTATTGCTTACACATACACAATGAGTCGTGTTACGAATATTTCCGCAGTGAATTGGAACATTTGAAACATTACGAATACACTAATAACCGTCGCAACTGTCATGTACAACCAGACGGTATTATCAGCGACACAACGAAGGTAGTAAGGTCTGGGGAGAGATATCACGGCGGAGCGGTAGATACGGCCAAGCTGGAGGAAGTACACAATAGCTGCAGTCTAGAACTGAACTTGTGCCCACTTGACCTGTTACGTCTTATTAAGACATCCAAGCTACCATTGCGCACTTACTCTCTCTCTCTCTGCTCTCATCTTCACCGCGGCTTCTCTCATATGTTGGCAGCACCACTGCGCTATCTTCCCATCCCGCTCTGGAACACTATATACACTTCTACCTGTCAACTACAACGTGCAGTGTATTCATACATGTAGTTGTACTACAACACACACCATTCCGTGTGAGATACACTCACCAAGCACGTCATCCAACTGTCACAATATTCTTACTACGGTTACTATTAACATTTCAAATTTAACGTGTACTTTGCTATTTAAATATTGAGATTGCAATTGTTAGGAATAATATAGTTAAAAACATTATTACCAAATAAAATCCAAGTAATGAATAAAATTTCACTATGTGGAAATATTAATTGTCGTAGGTAAATAAACTACGATTATTATTAATAATTTAAAATGAAGAATGTTGTCTTCGTAAAGGGTATTAATTAGTCTAATTTTATTTGTAAGGGACCTTTACTTACGGTGGCACTCTGCTATCTCGTCGTCGCGGTTCGCCGACACACACACACTCTCTCTCTCTCTAAGGTGTCTCGACGCCTAACTCAACGCCTGACGGTGGCACTCTGCTATCTCGTCGTCGCGGCTCGCCGACACACACTCTCTCTCTCTCTCTAAGGTGTCTCGACCCCTAACTCAACGCCTGACGGTGGCACTCTGCTATCTCGTCGTCGCGGCTCGCCGACACACACACACACTCTCTCTCTCTCTCTCTCTCTCTAAGGTGTCTCGACGCCTAACTCAACGCCTGACGGT
>PNEQ01097292.1:0-11919 GCA_003012365.1 Medauroidea extradentata
ACTTCGCGTGTTTTTTTCTTTCTTTTAGTACATTCATGAACAGTGCACAAGTCATTATGGCACTGATACCTGCTTGCATATATCTATCTGGACTGCGAAGGACTTCCCCCGAACTGAAAAATTTTCCGCTTGTCAAATGTTATTTTACGAAGTGTACATTCATCTGCCCAGCTCATTGCAGCCAATAGCCGGAGAATGTCCATATCTGCCCTGACCAATAATCTTTTACCTGGAACTGTTGCTACCACCTCCCTCCGCGGCCAGAAACACCCCCACCCCGTCACAGACACAATTGGAGGAGGTGACAAAAGTGTGGGCCTGGTTGTCGCTGGTCCTGCTTGTCGTACTGCCTTCTGGAGTACAATAAAAACATGGGCGCTGTTGACAAGTGTGACATGCAGATAAGTTTTGTTGACAGCACATGTAAATCACTGAAGTGGTACAAAAAACATTTTTTCCATGTTCTTGACATGATTGTTTACAATTCGTGTATTTTATACAACTGCAAAACTGGGAAGAATGTGAATCTCTTAGACTACAGGCTAAGTCTTGTAAGGCAACTGCTAGAACAGTTCAGCCCGACACAGATACCCATGAAAGGTGAACGTCCTTCAACCGAGATCCCTGCTGGAATCTCAGACCCACTAAGGTTGACTGCCAGACACTTCCCAGAGCCTGTGCCTGCAACTGCTTCAAAGAAGACTCCTCAGAGGCAATGCTATGTGTGTAAACACAGTGCACGGAATCCTCAGAAGAGAAAAGACACTCGCTGGATGTGTACAGTGTGTAATGTAGGACTGTGTGTCTTTCCATGCTTTAGAGACTTCCACCAAATAAAAAATTTTTGAACTGTAACTTGAACATGACAGTGTCTGAAGTGCAGTCTGTATGTAGTAAATATTTCATAAATAATAAGATAACCACGAAGAGTAAGAAAGATACAATCATTGGACATGTGTTTTGTGTAAAACTGTACTGTATTGTATTTTCTGATGCTTCATGAACTTCCTTTTGAAAAAAATAACTAATGAATTGTAAATGAAAAAGACAGGAACTGAAGCATAGTATATGTGATGTAAATGTCCCATTTATGGAAAAAAAATTTCATTAGAGTGAGAAAGAGATTCCGTATATGTATTCATTATTGTAATGTTTGATTTTTTTTCTCAATACTTCAGGGATTTACAAACAATAATTTTTAATTGTAAATAAACAATCCAGGGTCTAAAGTGTAATAAATATGTTTTATGTAAATATTTTGTATATAATTAGAAACTCACGAGGACTGACATTTACTGGATGTCTTCATTGTTGAATGTTTGATTTTTTTTTTCTCCATGCTTCAGGGATTTCCAAATAATAATTTTGAATTGTAAATAAAAATCCTGCGTCTAAAGTGTAATAAGTATGTTTGATGAAAATATTTCATATATGATTAGAAACTCACAATAAGGACTGACACTTACTGGATGTCTTCATTATTGTAATGTGTTATTTTTTCTCCTGATTTCTTGTGACTTCAAAAAATTAAAAAATTACTTTTGAATTGTAACAAAACTTGGCAAGGTCTGAAAAGTGTAATATTTTATAAAATAAGTAAGAAAAATACAAGCTATAGAATAGATAGCCTACTTGCTGCATGCATGTACTGTAATACAAAATGTATACAATTTTGCACTTTTGTCTTTTCAAATTTTCTAGGGCTTCAAAACTTAAAAATATTACAATAAAACAATTTAACAGTAATCATAATTATAAATGTTTAGGATTTATGTGCAGTAAAAATATTTTATATTGTACAAAAAATCTACAGCGAAAAAGAAATCCTAGCACTTTATAAATGTTCAATTTTTTTTTTTTTTAGTATACATGGTGCTTACAGTAAAAATTTTGCGAAATGGTAAAAAAGGAACTGGATATGTGTGTACAGTTTATAAAATAACTGTAAAACTATTTTAAAACACAAACTAAATTTTAAGCAAAAAAAAATGTACTGTACATTTTAAAAAAACCTTGCTCTGTGGTACACAGCTACTAATGAAAAACATTGCTGGCCAAAGGGTTAAAAAATATTTAAATTCGTTGATAAAATTGCAAATGAGTAAAGAATTTGCTACGTAAAAAAACCGATAGGAAGGTGAAGCGCCTCGAACCTATTTTCAAAAATACTCCACACAGAGCATTTAGCAAAGCCCCATTACCACTACGTTATAGTTTCACTCACACTTTAACTCTCATTATACATATAATACTGTTCTATGCATACATGTAACGTTAAATGCATGTTTCATGGTAAAATTCATGATTTGTTGCGATCGTGTATTATAAAATGAACAAGCAAAGTATTAACATAATTTTAAAATACGCGCGGGCACTCTGCAGTACTTTATTGCTTTATTTCGTCTGTTTGAAAGAGTGAGGTCGTAGAAATACACGGTAAAAGTGTATTGGATGCCGTCTTCAAGGCGTTGCGGAATCGCATCTCACGACCCTAAGAGCATGTGAGATTTTTCCGCATGGATTAATTTCATTTCAAAGTTATTTTCACTCAAGAATAGCAAAATGGAATCCATTACAAAATTCCGAGAAAATTTGCAATGGAATAATCTCGCATCATTTCAAGAATTGGCTCCTTGGACTCAATATTTTTCATAAATATTACAAGTAACTGTTGTTTAACCAGACGTTCAATTAGTTTTTTTTATAATCAGCACAATAAATAGTGTAAGTAACATGTACTCTTGTGGGTGTTATTTAAAAAAAAATTAAACTCATATGTTATAGTACATCTAGCACATGTTAGATTACGACATCAGCCATCCATCCATCAGAAAATTGCTTTAATATTATCCCCACTTGAGATAGTATAAATTTAGTGTCTGAGAAAGTCGTATGCTCATGGACTTGATCCAGAACTACAAAAATGATCTGGTGAGTGTTTCGAAAGTTAAAACCTTGCCACTACTAATGCTAAGTAAATGCTATTCTATTATAAAAAGTATTTTTTTTTTAAGTTAGGCATCCGAAGGCTTTATCTTGGTATTACCGTTTGCTAGCACAGCAGAGGTACATAAAAATTTGAATTCATCATTTAATTAACTATTTGCGTAAATAGCATGACATGGTTGTGTCATTTTCAAGTAAAATCACCTTCATAATGAAATCTGGAGCTGAATAACCATAACCTGCATGCTTATATTTATGTAGTTTGCATGATATAAATTTACTTGGGTTACTCTTTTTGGTAAAGTATATCAGTTGTTAAGCTACATTACACTGACGAAAGTGCATTGAGGTTGGAGGAATTTATATGTATGACGTAAATTAAATTAGTTTTGTCGGGTATCCTGTAAATGTAACACCCAAAGTAATCTGTTCTAGTTTGCATGGAATACTTTTCTTGCTTAGGTACTCTAACCATGTAATTCCTGCACTTCACAGTGGTTACTTTAGTGAAGATTTTCAGACTTTTATTAATCTGCTTTCCATACGTAGGAATTTTTAACACACTACTATTGTTCTTTTGATCCACGATCCTGCACACCACTTGCATATTGCAACTGCCAATCACACTGAAATTACCGTTTACAAGTTACTACGCATTATTATTAAATATTAATGAAAACATTAACCAAGCATACTGTTTTGTTCCAGTAAATTATAGCCAGTAGGAAAGACGTTATGTAGCTGAAAGGAAATGTCATCAAAAGTGCTTCGTCAACAGCCTATAATAAGCATTGTTAATAACAAGGATAAAAACTGTTTTGCACAGAACTACATCGAAAATAGGATTTCATTTGCAACATTAATCTTATCGCCAATTCAACTAACGACTTCTATATTCATGCTGTGCCAATACATACAGACTGAAGTTATTTAACCATGATTTATATGAGAGAAAAAAACTTGTTAAAAGCTGTTATAAATTCACTCTAACATATTTGACGCTAAACACACCATTTATGCAATGCAGCTAGTTTAACATTTTATCAAAGGTCCTGGAGAATTCTTCTGTTATTAATATTACATTTTAAAATTATTAAAAATTTTATATTGAACAGTATAGATGTATCCTTGTGATAATACATGCCACATCTTTAACACAAGTAATTGCATTCTATCGAACTTGAAGAAAAAAGCACAACAAGGGGTCGAAAAGAAATTCAGAGGAATGCAAATTAAAAAAAAAAAGTTTGTATTTATTGAATGTGATAAAATTACTGAAGAAAATATTTCTTTATCTGTGAAGTAAGTGTTAGTAGCTAACTGTATTCCAGCTTTTATAATTGCATGAAAGTAAATGCATGAATGTCAGTTTACTGTAGTGTTCACGGTAACAAACAATAATTTTTTTTGTTTCATAAAGGCCTACCTTTAGCAATCTGAATGAATCAAAATTTAAGTTATCTATTACTTTTCATATCCTCAGCTTACAATATATATTACTGTTACAAAGTCACAGTGCTTCCTAGTTCTCGGATGATGCTCTATTTACGGAAATGTAAATGAGTTAATTCTTTTGCATTATTATGGTGTTCATTTCAGGCATTAGTTCCACACATTCACATATAATACAAAAACAATATAATACGAAACAACTAATAACGAAAAACATTAAAATTGTGTTTAGAAATATGTAAGTACAGGAAAAATGTATGAACTCATTTCAGATCAACCTATAATTAAAACATTTGTACATGACATTTACGGATTTAATTGGCTCGTTTTGTAGCAGTCGCACAATTCAGGAAATTGAACAAACAACAAACTTACAAGAGAACCAAACATCAAATTCCGTACCAGATGTTCAAAAATAAAGTTACAAAACTGTGTGGCAATACCTAATTAATGAATATCCGAGTCTCGACTGCATGTAAAGGATTCTGAGCCATATTCAGAGGTCATTGATACCGCAAAATGTTGTGAATGACTGGCTCTACACAATAATACTGTAGGCTTAAATTTTCTGTAAAATTATATTCCAAAACATGTTTTTAAAAATGGTTACAAGCATAGTTTCTACTACATTGTTGAGAAAACTCACACAACAGTTCATGCTTAGTGAACTTTTTTTACATAAATTATCTACTGCACGGATTCAATGTTTCTATCCTTCTTTTTTTTAGTTATAAATCTTACAAATATTTTTGTCAGTTTTTAAAACCGTGTTAGTTTAAGCCTATTCTATTTAAATATTATTTTATGATATTTCGTCTTGCATTGTGAGACATTTTGTTCTTGTATGTGAAATTTTGTAATAATTTCTAAGCTATGTTTCTAAAGTTTCAAGTCTCTGTCTCACAGTGCAGTTATTTAACCGTGGCATTTTTTAAAAGTAAAAATTATACAGGTCTTTATATGTATGTGTGTGTGTATATACATTGCAATTTTTCCTTTTAATATTGCGTTGTCATTCTGTTGTGAGCTATCTTAATAGCAAAATGTTAAGCAAACAATCAGGCACACACACACACACACAAACACTCACACACGCACTGTTTCGGTCGTACATTGTAACAGTGTTATACGGAAGAAACAAACACTTCAAAATGGCAATCAGCACCCAAAGTCAGTTTTTGTTCAGTTTTAAATAACATCATTCTTTTTCCTCATGGTTTCAGACAGATGTCTTGTAATTCAATAAGAAATTATATATGTGGAAATAAACACATAATCCAGTATTTCAGATATGAAACAATCTAAATTACTACTGTATGCTTCAAATTTAAAATATAGCATTTTATCCGAAGATGCAAACTGCAACACAGTAAAATGTTCAATTTCCATCATATGCATTAAAAAAAACTTTCACTAAATATCATTTAATATTTTGAATCAACATTGAAATGTTGAACTCTTAATTTTATGCTGTTTCATGTTATTTTATATGGTTATATTTTTGTATTAATAAATTCAAGACAAAAGAAAGTCCCTTCCTGGGGTCTGTGATTATGATACTCTCGGGGAAGTTATTTTATTGTAATTATAAACATTTTCTACTATGTGTGGAATATTTATTCGTTTGAAACAGCATTTATTATTTAATTAAAATACATTTAACGATATTGTGAGTTTCGTCACTTGTTACTTATAAGGTTTTCTTTAAGGCAATATAATAAGAAATAGATTCAATAGGGTAAGTAATAGCATACTTAATGGATGAGCTCTTTTTCAAAACGACATGCTGTCCATCAAGCACAAAAAAAGTAGATATTATTAACACTGAACTTTTTCCAGTGCAACTAACTTATTCATACTGCAATCATCATTCTACTCCAAAACATTCTTTGGAGTACTAAAACCTTGCAAAATCAAAGTGGTTGGTGTCTTACTCCTTACAAAATAAAAACATAACATTAGTTACGTTTTCAGAATTGGTGCATACCGCGTTTAATTTGATTGAAAAACCAATCAAACAGCTTCAGTTTAAAAATTTTAATTCTTTAAATGTTAAAACTCAGACCTAATTGACAGTGAAATCACGTAGTATTTGTACTTTTGGAAGAATGTGTCGTCTTATAAACGTAAATGATAATCTCTTATTTACATAGTATATCTGTAGTTATCGTTTTCTTAATTGGGATAAACTTCAGGGTCGATTCCTTGTGGCAAAATTAGGTTCGTTTTTATAATGCGGAATAGTCTTGATCACCAATTTGTTTGCACTACAAATCAACCTGTTTTGTATTACAGAACACATGAATAGTTGAATAAAAACATCAGGCCAAATACACATTAAAATTATACTGTCGAACCTGCTTAGAAGTATTTGACTTCTGATACATAGTACAACAATTTTTGCTAACTAGTTTCATGGTGATAAATACTGTAACCAGGCGGCTTCCGAACTCCCTCCTCAAACTTGACATAGTTTACTGTGTACACGTAGCAATCATAA
Organism: Medauroidea extradentata; assembly: GCA_003012365.1. Classification (NCBI taxonomy): domain Eukaryota; kingdom Metazoa; phylum Arthropoda; class Insecta; order Phasmatodea; family Phasmatidae; genus Medauroidea; species Medauroidea extradentata. The sequence goes on from PNEQ01097292.1 coordinate 6,899, forward strand.
TTTCCTTTTTGTTACTGGCCAGTAGTGATCGGATGGAAACACAGGAAACTAAACCTCCAAAAAAAAAAATAACTCTTTACACCATCTTCGCTTGACTGTAGTATAATTCGTAAATGTAACCATCAGCACAATTACATATCTTGACAACAAGTTCCATCACCAAAGCCGACGCTCCCGGGAGAGAAAGCAAACTTAAAAGAAGAGAGAGCAAATCAAAAAAAGAATTCCTCCACTCATTGCACCAACATGCATGGCGTCTATTCCTGCTACTAACAACGCAAACAATAGGTTCTTAGGCCTATACGGCCACCTCTCCGCAACCATACTACCATGCACACACACACACCCATCCTGCTCCAAGGCCCAACAACAAGTAACACAACCATCTCTGTCGGCGTCCGCACAACCAGTCAAAATGGCCGACCCACCGAAGCTTGCTCTCTCCCTGCAGCGCCTCTAGCTGCCACCCAGCGCACCAAGGTAAAAATGTAACGGAAAAATAATATTAAATTAAATATAATAACAAATTATAAACTTTTATACTTTTAAACAACTTGAAAAGTGAAAATATTCTTCTGAAAACCAAAATTACATAATAATTTACAACATAAATTTAAGTAAATTTGAACCACGTGCCCTTTCATTGGCTCAAGCCAGCCCGCGAAAACATATTACTGTCTCTCTCACACACTCAACGAGCGGCGGCGCACGTGCACTTGTGAAAAGTAAAAGTTAGAAAAATTGTTAAAAATCTAAATATAGCGATTCCTGGAACTGGGCAGGCACACCTGTGCCATCCAACTATACTTGCCAACAATACACCAGCCCTGAATTACAATACAATAACAGTTAAGCTGCAAATTATAATATTAAATTTAAATTAAAACACAAAGTTGCCTCAGCCTAAACAAACCAAATTAAATACATATAAAATTTAACAATTTCAAAACTGATACAGATAAAAAGCCAAACAACTGTCAACAATACCTCAAAGTAGTCATATAGATAATAGCAAATTCAGTAAGTCAAACATAAGGAAATAATAAAATAAAACAGGAAACAATAAAGGCCTAAGTGGTGGGTGGACCGCCTCACAATACACTCAGCGCTGTCAGCAAAAAAATTAATGTACATCTTGACAAAGTTCAATGAACTGTGATACATGTGCATGACACTGTGCTACATATGTATTTAGCTTCTCACAGGTTGTTAGCCCGACGAGAGAGTGTTAGTCACTCTCCAGTTGAACTTATGAGAATGTCTTAAGCATGAAATAATACTTTTGTTGGTTTCTAATTTTATAAGTTGTATGTGGATGTCAGGGCCAATCACTTGTTTTGCGTTCTCACCAACACATCGGTGTATAAATAATTAAATTCAAATCTGCATTTATTAAGCAAGCACCAATGAAAAAAGGTAAATGAAAAGGAAATAATTTTTAAGATAGTTATCTGTAAACAGTGAATTAGAAATTACAACACTGTAACTTACATCATTTCCTATGAACAGTAGAAATTACCACTTATTCCATAACATTTTAACCACTGTGAATGTGTTTTGCATGTTAACATGAAGTGGAGTTCGTGATATGGTAGATATTCTTTCTTTGGTTTGATATTAAAAAAAAGTCACCAATTGTAGTACATCAAAATCAGGTCATGTGACCATTTTGTCTACAATACTGTAATAGTAGTAACATTATAGATTTCTGTATGTAATGTTGACAAATTAAAGTTCACTCTTAGGCCTATCTAGTATGTAAAGCCTCACCCAAATACAAGTAATGTTTTTAATTATAATTTAAACTTAACTATGGGTTAACTGCACACATTTTATTTTAATTTGTTTCTTTGTTATTAAAATAATATTTTATGTTTGTTCAGTTTAGTGTTATATACTGTCACTAGAAGATTTAGGTTCTCTACGCTTAGTAGTATTTAATCCCAGCTCTTTATTTTTGTGGAGAAATTTGTACGAAATTTGGAAGTTATAGGCTTTGTAAGAAGCTTCTCTCCAAGAATTTTCACCATTTTGCAGCAGTATTGATTTTACGTAGTAAAAATGTAACTGTACAATTGCCATCCTACACTAGGAAAAATATGGAGAGACGTTTTTAGGATAGGAGATAGTAAGCACGTCGGCATGTAAGAAGAGGCCGCACCCGTGCTAGCTAATTATAATTTTAGTAAAATCAAAAGCAAGACTTCCCTGCTGTATCATGATGTTGCAGACCCCATGGAAATACGTAAGCCAGCTGTCAGTTCAAAGTGAATGAACTGCTTCAGTAAATGTTTTTTTTCTGTCCTGCATTAGAGCCTACATTTTTTATAAACCGTCATTTAAACCATTTATTTAAAAAACTAAATAACCTCCAAATTAACCGTATCTAAAAATTTTAATTTTACAACCCAATTTGTCGCAAGAAAAATGACAAAAGGTGAGTACGGTTACAAGGTAAAGAGAAGAGGACTTAGTTTGCTGTTGTGGGCCAAGGAATCGCCCATTTTCCAAGGGTTAACTTGTATGTTTCTCGTATGCTTGGCGAGTACGACATGTACAAGTCCGGCCCTGTGACAAGTTCAAGTTATCACCCAAGTAATGTTCAATACAGAAGAAAGCATGTTCAAATCAACGATACCTCCTTAATGATATGAACATTAAAGGCTGTATGATGATTTTAGATAAGCTGAAAACTCTTTTGATTGTTCTTATGATTTGTATTGAAAGGTTTTATGAACCGAACATATACTTGCCTAAACAACTGCAAAGGACAAAATAAAAACTGGACACTATTTGCCTCTTTTTGTGTACCTTGTCGATCAATACCAAGATATTTCAGTAGACAGAATCAACATCTGTTACTCTGAACCAGGCCATTAATACTAGGTTGAGCTTTCTATGAAACATTGTGGGAAGGTTTACGATTTCTAGGGTTTTGTTTCATATGTGAAAAAAAAGCCAAGTCAGTAAAAATAGACACTAAAGTACTTACAGTTAGGGACCTTAACACATGGAAAGACACACTCCCAAACAAAAACTTAAGTGTCGAAGAGACAACACGCAATATCTAGGGACATTGTTACAGTAACTGCTGAACGTGGAAACACATCTTTTATATTCTACCACAATATGAAGAACCTACCTCAAAAGTGTTAAACTTTTAAAAGCAGTGTGTATGATGACTAACAAAACAAAGAAAAAAAGATACAATTAAATGCTATTTCATCATCGTGGATTCTGGTTCATTCTCCCAGTGTTTGAACAGGCAGACTTAGTAAGAGATGATGACGAAGTGATGTAAAACAACTGTCAAGCCTGTCAAGCATATCAAACAATTGTCAACTGAATTTCTGAGACTTACTTGCTCTGTTCAGCGTTTTTCATGCTGATGTAATTATTACAATTTGTTTCATGGCAATATTCACACAGCCTTCATTAACAAAATATTTCTCCACTGCCATCTCGTAAAAGCAAACTTTTCTACAGTGCAAACAAATTTAAATAGCTTCACTAACATACAGGGTTCCTGGAAAAACAAAGCAAAGTAAAAAACACCTATTTAAGTTATAAAAACCTCAATAAAAATGACCTTGATATCAGACAAACCTACTAAACGTGAATGACCAATTATACCTTTAACAATATCTCGTACGTTTATATTGAATCTTTGTTTGTGTGTAACATAATTTTCAAAAACCTTGAATATGATAAAACATATGGACTGCAGCAATATTCATGCCCACATTACCTTCTGAAATCCCCAGTTTCCTTAGCCACCTTACTTAAAATTTTATGTAATACAGAGTGTCTAGCAAATAGGCTTGACAAAATTCATGTACAATTCCCGTACAGGTGTATAAAAATTTAAGTACCGCATGTACCACTAAAAAAATTTATAAATAATTTATTGTCAGTTCTAAAAAAAATTCCACAAAATCTTCTCAATTTTACCAATAACTTTCTAGTGTGAATATTGCAATAAGTAAAAACAATATTTCAATATTAAATTTATTTGACAAAATTATGCCAAATTCAAATGATTACAAGACATGTTCCAATTTCGTACAATTAATTGAACAGATAAACACACAGGGATTATAATAAAAGTCACACTTCCAAATGTGTTGGTATGAGAATTCACTCCATTCAGAAATACGTGCAGTAAAATGCAGCACTCCTTTTAAATGTACAATTCGATATAAAAAAATAAGAAGATTTACAAATTCAAATGCTAAAATTCACGAATTAAAGTTTCATTGTGACACAAAAATAGTTAACTTACAATGGATACAAAACCAAAAACAATTAAGCCTACCACAAAATAATTTTCAGATGTCAATTACACTAAGTAGGCCTAATGCATATTAAAAAGGCAACAAATCACATGATTATTATTGTTACCAAAAAAATATGTTGAGATATGGAAATTTACAAGAAATTTACAGAACACCTCACTCTATGGATCGTTTTTCAAGGGACCAGAAGAAAAAAATTATGCATGTGGACCAACTATGCATGTGGACTTGCCTCTAACTTTTCTATCTAACCTCGAAATCTGAAGTTGTACTTTATGTGCCGAGTTGATTGACAAGACAAAAAATTAGAAAACTCTCTTCAAAGTATTATTTATTAAACTAACGTAAATCACGGAAGATAAAAAAAACGTAAACAGGAAATTAAGAACGTTACTATCATTATTTTTAAAAATTATTTTTAATTTAATTATTATGTATTTACTTTACCTAGTTTATACATTTATCATTCAATTATTTTTGGTCTAAACAACATATCCTTCATTACTAACCAAGATATACATTCACAAAATACCCGACAAAAAACAGCTATACACTCAGTCTCCCACAGAACTAAGAAGTATGAAACCAGCCCATATGCTATAGCAAGTAAACTTATTAATAATCTTCCAGGCCACTTAAAGGTCATTCTGGAAAAGAATAATCTGTTAAACTTTAAAAGAAAATTAAAAAACTTCCTCATTGAAAAGGCATATTACAGCTTGGATG
>PNEQ01097293.1:0-11919 GCA_003012365.1 Medauroidea extradentata
TTATTTCACTTCATGATCTTCATTCTATAAAACCTTGTATGTTTAATGTTACTGCCAATAAAGCAGATGTAAAACCTCGTAAGTCATAAATTTACACAGAATAACTACTAATTTGTACCATAAATACATAAATACGAGTGAATATGCATTTAAATTATATTTCCTGTATGAAAAATATACAGTACAGCAGTTAGCTATTTATTGTGTAGCACAACTACGAAGGTTTTTTTGCTCTCCTCTAAAATGTACTGAAATGGACTTAGGAGGTTTTAGACGTAAGCCGACGATATATTTTTTAATGTTTAAGCTCAGAAATATTTACTTGGTATTTTTTAGTAACTAATAACGATTACAAATGAGAAAATAAAGCTATCCCGAGCAAACACGAGAGTACGAACTATTTCTCTACGAATACAGTAAACAGCTGTTTTCGTTTTGTTGTAAAACAGGGCCAAGTAACTAGCGCGAACATGCGGTTATTACTTTGTCTCCAGTTCAAGGTCACTTCCTTGGATGTGACAACCCCTCTAACTAGTGGAAAAAAAGGGGGGGGGGACATAAGCGGAAACAACTATTTTTGTGCAAAGAATTTCGCGCCAACATGTGACAGTGTGTATATAAGCGAGGTTTGTCCTTCCTCTGCGGCAACAGGAACAAGGTTACTGCGACACCACACGTCTGTGATTTGCGGGTGGAACCCTAAGACGCTGAGATTTATAAACAGCCAATCACTGACCATGAAGCAGACCTGCATACGTGCACATAAGGCATCAAAACAAACAGTTGCAGATTTATTTTCACTAAAAATCACTGGCTGTTAATTTGGTATTCGTTTCTTACACAGTAAAAAAGTTTTTACTTTTACAAAAAGTTTTTTTGGAAACCAGTTTCCAAAAAAGTTTTTGGTAACATTTTAAAGACTTTTTGCAAAATTTACAAAAAATTGTATTTTTACAAACTTTTTTGTATATTTACAAACATTTCTGTAAATATACAAAAAAATTTGTATATTTACAGCTAATATCTGGTTAAGTTTACAACGCTTTTTTGTAGTGTTACAAAAAAAAATTAGTTTCCGAAATTTATTTTGTAAAATAACAAAATGTTTTGTAAAATCTGTCAGGTGTCCTAGGTTCATTTTGTTTCAAATTGAAAAATGTGCTCATTAACGTTTATTTTACTAGTTCGCAAAGGTGTTTAAGATATTTGTAACCACTTTAACAGGTTTCTGACATCTTACTTTCATTGCCTGACTTATTACGTTCTAATATTAGTTTACAAGATTTCCCTTGTAAATATACAATTTTTTTACTGTGTAACAACTACATAAACATCCTTCAATCATATAATTCGCAGGCTGCTACGCTGTTCTGCAGAATACGGTGGTACGATAGTTTCTTGCGATTGTCTATAATCTCTAGGAATTGCATGTGAAATTATATTGGAGGTGGTTTAAAACCTGCTGATTCTGCTATACGCCACCAGTGATTTTAATCACATAAACGCAGTCCACATTCCTATAGGATATGTTTGGCTGTTTATTCGATATCCTGAAAACTGCGAAATAATAAGTACGTTCATTCTAAAAATAACTAAATAAATACTTGAAACGTTGATACATATGTTTTCCTCTGCGTTTTAATAGCTATTTTTTACGCTTCTCAGCGCACAAGAAAGTTTCTGTCCAAAAGTCATCGGCGTATACTGGTAGTGTTCCATGGTATGCGGTGCTAAGCAGTGACTATACACAACACTGAGTTGTCTGTGGGACCATTATACTTGTAGGAGCTGGTAAAGTCTTCTAACAGTAACGTACAAGATACAAGGAACATATACGCCAATAATATACCTCGCTCTACACAACACATGTTTACAGTGGCGGCTCGTGGATTGTTGCCAGGTAGGGCTGCAGTTGCCAAGAGTTGTACAGGGTTGTGCGCTGGTTGACTCTACAGTCACTGTCATCGAAACTCATTTAACGAGTAAATACCTATTCTTCTTGTTCTCGACAGCGCAGTGAGGTAGGCAGTCACCTTAAAAACGAGTGTTACAGCGTCAGTGAGGGGAGACACGAGGTAAGAGGGGAACGGGAGATCCCCGAGCTAAAAACCCTCTCGACCAACGACATCGTCCGGCACTATACCCACAGTCTCGTCGATAAGGTAGACTACGGTTTGACTCACCGATCTTGGCGAGACTCGCGCAGAAGATCCAGAGGCCGATGATGAAGGGCGTCTCGACGCGCGCGAACTCGACGGCTGCGACCTCGTAGCGCTTGACGCCGGGGGACTTGGTCGTCGGCGAGGAAGGCGACGGGGGCGGGGCCGCCTCCTCGTCCAGGCCGTAGTCGAGGTCGTAGTCGGCGGGGGCGGCGTGGGGCGGCGGGTCGGCTCGCACGACGGCCGCCCCCAGCAGCAGCGCGAGCAGCAACATCGGCAGACCCGCGCCCGCCATGGCGAGCACCCCGCACTGCCGCCACTCCGCGACTTCGACGTCGGCGTCGCCCGAGTATCGAGTGGCAACAGCTGATCGCGAGCCGCGCCTGCGCGCTCCAGGCCTTCCAGGCGCGGGCGTCTACCCCCTCCCCACTTCCTTCTCACTCACCCCTACACCGGCCCCTTTTCCTCTTCACACCAGCGTCGCCATCTTCACCCGCTGCTAGACCGACCAACAAACAGGACGTGGTCTTATAATTACAGGTCTGGACACTAGCCTATCTACCATAACTATCGAGTTGGCCCGAGGACGTAGACAGAGGGTTTCCGGGTTCTACCCCCCCCCCCTCCCTCTCCTCCACGAAATATATGAAGGACACAAATAATATACCATGCAATTTAGAATTTATCTACAAATTTCGTACCTATGTGTCACATTTTCTCTAGATTAATACTATCAAACTAGTAAATCTGTTAGGGAATATTCAGAGCAACCATTAGTAATATTCTTCACTCAAACATTTTTCAGCTTCAAAAAAAATTTGGCATATTCAATTTTTCGATACTAAAACTGATTAAACAGCATCATTTTTCACCTTGAAACCCAATTTTTTCTGGGGGAGAACCCCAGGATCTCCCGCTTTGACTGTGAGGATCGGTGTTCCTTTATAAAATTCTCAGTTTTAAACCACCCCTCCCCACAAAACAAATCCAGCTACGCCACTGAGTTGGTCCCTATATGACTGAAAGCGCCACTAGTAATGTAGTGTTGTTTTAAGCACATGCTCCCTGGTTTATACTTTTTAGCGATATTAATTTTTTACGCCTAACCAAGAGCAGATATCAAAAATCTGTCCAGCAGTTTTGTTTAAAATTGTATTCTCCGTATTGGCTATTTTTTTTCCAGGCGGTAAATACTATGGTTTTGGCGAATTATGTGATTAACGAAATTATTGTTAACTGACTTTTTAATTGAAGCTGTATAATTTCTTACTTTGAAAAAGTTAGATATCACGGCAAACCCCGTTTAAAAAAAACTGTCAGTCATATTTTGATATCTGCTCTTGTTTAACTTAAAAAAATTTAATAATTTATCGCAAAAACAGTAGAAACTAAAGTGTATGGCCTTAACAACGCAATATAGCGTCGCACTACCAGTGCTCCTAGCGGCTGCGATACGAACTTGCTACTCTTACTTCCGTTTACACAATGTTAAAACCACACTAATTTACCAGTGACGTCAGTCAATCATATCAAGGTCAATTTTAATTTCCAAGTGTCCAGACCTGTTCCTCTATGGACGTGGTCTTGTCCACGGTCGTAGAAGAACAGGTCTAGACACTCGCCTGGAAACTTGACCCTCTTGTTTTTTGGCTGTAGTTTACCAAGTTAACGAGAATATTGTATTTTATTGCCGCTTCAGTTAGGGCGGTCGGACTCAAACTCCGCCCACTTCCGTTTCACTAAGATAAACAATTTATCAAAACGTTTTTTTTTTTTTATCAATTTATGAAATACTTCCTTCGCTCACAAATTTAAGAAAAGGCTCCAGCAATCTTTATTTACTTTATAAATTTAACAATGGAAAAAAAAAAGTGGGCGAAGTTTGAGTTCGACCGCCCGGATTACAGCGCCATAAAGTACGATATTCTCGGAAACTTGACGAACTACAGCCAAACAACAAGAGGGTCAAGCAACATACATTGGTAGATAGGCGAGTGTCCAGACCTGTTCTTCTACGGCCGTGGTCTTGTCTACGAATTCGCCAGGTATGCCAACACTTACCCTACACTTTCTCTTGCTCTATAAACAAACCATAGACCTCCTCCGTAACGTAGTCGGTTACGGCCTCGCTCTAGAGTGCTGCAGTGGTTTCAAAAAAAAATTTTACACAAATTAATACATATGAAGATCAGAAGTTTCAAATGTTCTAAATGACGCATTTTGTGAAAATTACTTTTTCCCAGGAAATGGTTCTATATGCCAATGCCGACAACCTCAGTGCGTTCTAAGTACCTCTCACCATTTCATACACAAATTGGTCAAATATAGTACTGTCCATAAGCTTATGAGCTATTAATTTTTTTGTTGTTTCTGAAAAATTTACTTTTCGGCACTTAGAACGTTTAGAACTTCTGCTCTTCATATATCAAAAATTCACCTTACAGTTTTAACACTTATATATTGTTACAAAATGATTATTTGTACGTCATTATTATATTGGGGGTTCATAAGTTATTATTAGTTTGGGGGGTTTCACTCAGATGGTAGCTACACCGTGGGTTTATTTAGATGTTATTTTGGGCTAATGACTTTAATATAGTTGTGGTTAAACGGGCATTTACTATACTACAATGGCAGGTACTCTTGAATACGAAATATGTTACAATGTGTTCTATTTATTTAGGAGGGGAGCGCAATATTACTGATTATTAAAGTATTATATTAAGTTGAGAGTTGCTGCCACTTAACCAGATCTGACGACCTTACCGAAGCTGGATTGATGAGAAGACGGCATCGACGGACGAGCACGCACCCGCCGGGGCTCGAGTCCGAGTCCCTGGAGGAGAACTGCACTGCTGTTGATCTGATGAGTGCTGGTGGACGACAGACCTCGTTTGCTTGATAACAGCGCCATATATCGGCGTGCTTGTCCTCGATATTGTGCAACTGCGAGGGGGTGAGGTGAGTTGCTGTCTTCCGTGGTTTCCCAACGCTGATCTGATTGCCGCTCGGACGTCTCGCTGCCCGGCTTGCCAGACAATATTGCAACAATATCATCGATTGTATCTAAATTTTTCTGTTACAATACGTCAAACGGATTTTTAGATTTTTGCCCCTGAATTATCACATATTTTGCTGTCAAAATAAGTCAAAATGAAGCAAAATAATGTTTTGCTAGCATAAAGTACATTATTTTGAAAAAAGATCTCCCAAAATTGTGTATAGTATAACCGTACACAGTCTCAAATGTTTTAAAAATATTCAAGTTATTTGCAATTGTTTGAAATAAATTAATGATCATGGCCTTAAGCGTCGATCTACTGTGCGAGAAGTTCTTGATTCGAATCTCAGCTCGAGCATGGACGTTGTGTTGTCCCTTCACTTCAGTTCACCTTTATCGGCTCTTAAGGCGGCCGCCTACCTCACGCTTCGAATACGTTGCAGTGTGTTCGTAAACAGGTTTTTTCTACGAAACTATTCCACGTGTGCCCATTGTACCAACGTACGAAAAGTAAACAAACTTCAGACAAGGTCGGAACCTCATTGTTAAGACGCCACGCTCATTAAAAAACAAAAAAAATATATTTTTTATTTAATAAAATATGCTGAATTTTAAATTTTAAGTTTAAAAATTTCAACAATTTTTAAAAATACAAAACTATATATATTTTTTGTTTTGTTTTTATATGTGCTAAATCACAGCCTACAACATTGTTATACTCTGTGAATTTTTTCGGTTTGGTATGTCAATCGGTTTTAGTGGCGAACTTAAAACCGCAAAATCCAAATTTTGACGTTTACGACTCATTACGCAAAAACTATGAGAGATACAACAATTTCCTAAGAAGGAAGATTTAATCACAATTTATGTCTAAAATAAGAAAAAAAATATGTGGTACAAATATACAAATAAAAAACTTTGAAAACTGAGGTGAACCGTACCCTTAATTTCTTATATCAGAATGTACATTATGAGATTACCATTGTGTTCCTGTATAAAACTCTCATATAAAAAATGTGGGTTACTATTGTCTCTCCATATGCCCTTCAATTGTAAAGTGTAAGATTTCCCTTGCATTGTTTCTAGTAATACTAAATAATTAATATAATTTGAATCGCCGTTCTCAGCGTGAGAAGACAAGTTCGTTACGTAGCCATGAAGTGTACGAACTTTCGGTTACGCAATCTCTGTGACGTCATTACGTTACGCGAATCTGGCTTCTGACGTCGACACAAGGTAGGCAGGGCTGGCAACTTTGCCCTCATTATTTCACATCAGGGAGACTTTCCTAACTGCCACCCCAACCCTCACTCAAACTTCCATCGTACGTAAGATGTGCGTTACGTAAAATTAAGATCGCGGAAATGAGCAGACAACGGCAGGAAGTTAAACAAAAGAATAGTGAAACGGGCAAAAAAAACAGGTGGTTCTGTAATTAACATTTCATCCGACGTAGTGCGTCAGTTGCAATGAAAATTTTCATTCGCTAACATACGTGTTTAAGTGCTAAAAATTGTTATTGGGATATTTGTATTGGAATGTATTTTAAGGATTGTAAAGTTCCAAGGCGGTATTCGTAAAATATGAATAACGATGCTGACTTAAGTATTCTCTCAACTTATTGTTCTTGTCATATTATCATTAAATGTGTAAAACAGTTCGCGCGTTTAATTGTGAGGTTGTTTTCTTTTGTCCAAAATGTCTTCTTTCTTACTGGAAAACGTTTATTTAACGGTTTTATAGAAATACAGAATAACGATTTTTTTATTTCTATCGCCCTTTAACGTCTCGTCGTCAGTGAGGTCATTAGAAATGGAACACATTTCTCGTACTTAAGAAGCTATTTCCTCTTCTTTGTTGTAAATATTAATATTCGTATAATAAATGAAGGGATGATGAATTACAGGCCATGTCTCTTATTAATAACATCTCATAAGGCAGGTAGGTATTATTAGTCTGAGTTAGTAATAGAAATTATTTGACGTTATTGCATGCTGAGAGATAGTTACTGTCTTAATTTTATAATTATCTTAATTATTTCATAATTATGTTTTAATACTTTGAATAGGCCTACAATATGAGTAATCAAAGTCAAAGTAATTAACTAAGTCCCTATTTAAATATTTACAAATAAATATCTTCAAATTTTGAATCAGGAATCATTTAAGAATAATTCAGCATATTTAGTGATACGGGCTCTTAAGGCTCGGCATCAGTCGCCATATTGAGATATTTTATTTTCGTTCTTATGAAATTCTGAGAAGAAAAATGTGAAATTTGTGACTATAATACCAATTATATTTACCTTGCGCTACAATAAAAACATTACTGAAAAAAAAATACTTATTAGTCACCACAAAATATTTTGCTGTAGTGGACCTTACCAAATTTTTTTGTAGTGACCACAAAAAATGTTTGCTGTCCCCAATAAAGTTTTGCAGTGACTACAAAAATGTTTGTAACCACTACAAAACTATTTTGTGAGGTCCATATTGACAAAACATTTTGCAGCCTCCACAAAACTGTTTTTTCTGTGATCGCAATTGAACTTTAAATTCATATTTAACCCGCAATCAGTATAGCAATTTTTTTTTACATATTCTTAATTTTCTGTACTAATTGCGGCTTAAATGTACGTTCAAAGTTCAACTGTGATGTTTTATTTGTAGCACAAGGTAAATAGAATTGATATTATAATAGTAAATTTCACATATTTCTTCTCAGAATATCATAAGAGAGAAAAATAAAATAATTCAATATGGCGAATGAGGCCGAGCCTTAAGGTGGCGTCTCCCTCAACGTGTTGAATTATTAATATGTTATTACTATTCTGAGAAGAAAAGTGTGAAATGTGTGATTTTATCGTGAATTATAGTTACCTTGCGCTACAGTACAACATCGCAGTTAAACTTTTAATATATATTTAGGCCGCAGTCAGTCGAGCAAATATATGATATAATAAAATAGTTTGACTAATTGCGGCTTAAATATACTGTACGTTAAAAGTTCAAATGCCATCCTTATACTGTAGCGCAAGGTAAATAGAACCCACGCTATAATCGCAAATGTCACGCTCTTCTTTTCAGAATTACTACGAAAAAAAATAAAAATAAAATAATTCAATCCGTGGGGTGAGACCACACCTAGGGGAATTAGCCATAGCCTGTTGGGACCCATACAGGCCGGACCGGAAGCAGAACCCGCGGCCTCCCGAATGCGAGTTCAATTTATTTATTTTAAAATCTGCCAGGCCCCCGTATGCCGCCACAACAGCGTGTACACCAGATTGATTACTCCGACATGCATTAGTTGAGACATGCAACATTTGCGTTATTTTCTGACAGCTGACTAGACTCCAAGTGACTATAGGCTCGTTCGACGTCTTCCGCTGGCCGATATTGTCGTGACTTGCCGCGGAGAATGCTTACACGGTAGAGAGGCCCATCTCTGTAAATTCGTAACACACGTAAATGAAAGTGAAGTCTGCTATCAAATAACGCGAAATTTGCATGTCTCTAGTAGCTAATTATTACGCGAGTAGGGTTTCAGTACGTCTCAAGGCCTTATACGTAAGGCCCGGTAGTTTTCGCGAAAATATTTTCGCCCCACTTTGTTTCAGTGTCTTACGTGCACACCTGCAGCTCAACTTCATGATTATTTGCAGAATGTTTTTGTGCAGAGTTGTTATTCATTTGACTGTGCCAATCAGTACATGGATAACTGTGACACATCACGTCTGTGATTTGCGGGTTTAACTTCAAGACGCTGGGTGTTACGGCATCCAATCACTGACCACAAAGTAGAGATGCAGGTGCACACGTAAGACACTGAAACAAAGTGCTGCAAAAATCTTTTCGTGAAAACTACCGGTTCCTAACGTCTTTGGTAACATGCAAGGTAATACGAGGTCGCGGGATTCGTGGGCTGAGCAGGGTTGTCTGGAGGCATGGCTGCGATTGGAGCCATGCACTCACCCCGAAGACAGCAAGGATCAGATAAAATAGCACGGAAAGCAGTACAATTAGAGTACGGCGCTAGAAAATGCTGTGCGACAGAGCGCGCAGGGAATGAACCTCAATAACTAAAGTTAGCACACGGAGAAAGTAGGATATTTTAGTTAACAATTCGTTTCCGAATTTTCAAGGAAAATATGAGTTCGATGTTCCACACTTGCGAAGGTATTGAACCTGTGGCATGACCTCGGCTATGTTCGGGAGCATTCGGTAGCCCCCATCTTCCCAACCACCCTGCCAGCCTTACACCACGCAGACTCGTATTTGACGAGGTACATGTCCCACCACTCCAAGAGTACCCGAGAGCAGGTTAGCCTGCCCGACATGTCGCGGCAGTATCCTGACTGCAGTGATGGATTTAGAGGGGGCAACAGGGGGCATATAAAAGTGGCGGCAGGCTGGCCTCGCCTTGTTTGAGAAAGTTAGACTTGAAAAAAATACATCCACCTAGAAGAAACTAATTGAGTTAATTAATAATTAAAGTATAATCAATTTTTGGCTGAGAGAAAAGTCATTAATGTCATTACTTAAAGTTGTAGTATCGCATTGTAAATATAATGTTTATATGGAAGTGAACGCCTGCAAATTAAATTGAAATGACGAGTTTCATTTCATGATGTAATTTCAAAGTACAGATTTCTCGTATAGCAAAAATTTAATTTCTGTATTCCTACGACTAAATAAATATTACAGCGGTGTTAACTACATTTCTACCTAATGATTAAGTTATATTACCGTAAAATACGGAAAAACAAAATAAGTGGGGGGGGGGGGCTAAGCCATCTTTGCCCCCCTTACAAAATGGCCTCGATACAGTGCTGTTTCTGATTGAGAGACAGTAGGTGTTCACAACGTCCTGAAACATTACAATGAACCCCTACAAGGGAGAAGCGACTGAGTGTGAAGGACGGAAGGAAGAGAATTTACCCTGAGAAACTCCCCAAAGACAACGGCAACGATTCCCCACGTGCGAAAAGTCCGGAGATCAGATCCGCTGGAAGTCGATTCCGAGTTGCCTTGGTAGGAGGCGAGTGCTCTAACAGATGAAGAAGATGAGGTGACAGACACAATATCCATGTACGAGCCGTGATTCGAACCCAGGACCTCTCACACCGTAGACCGGCGCCCAACCGTCTACTCTACCGAGGACGGCTGTATAAAGAAGGGCACAAGGACGCAAGGGCCATACCAGAAAACGTCAGGTGTTACTTGGGACAGCAACAAGAAAACTTGGAACATTAATTTTTCGGGAATTCTTATTTCGTATTGTTGCGAGCCGCGACTGTCTGGCTGGGCGGTGTAGTACTCTACTGTGGTGGCGGAGCTAGGACACCCCTCTTCCCGCCCACTCCTTGGCACCGTGGCTGTCGGGCAGGGCGGCGAAATACAATACAGTGGCGGCAGTGCTAAAAGACCTCCTCGTGTGCTGCATGGATTGTATTACTCCATGATAACCACCTGCACCCAATATCGGGTAACCGATGGAAATATCGTGACCTGAAATGTTCCTGTTCCTTCTTTATCTCTCGGGGTGGTGATTGACTTTGAAGCGACGCCTTTCCAGGAGGTTGGAGTACAGAGACTTGCCTAGATAATTCGAGATGTATGTGTGGGTATTATAAAGGGGGAGCTGCAGCAGGAGCGAGAGAGTTTTGGCTGGTAGGTGCCTGGTGCGATCTCAAGTGATAATGGCAAGTATTGGGTTGCGATAACTGTTCGAGGGTGTCCAGCGAGTGGGACCGCAGCAAGTAGTAGGAAGAAGGTATTTATAGGCCAGAAAAGATTCTTCGGCACTCTTTCATTGGGTCCACCATTGTGAGTGACTAGTAACCTTTCCATATACAGAGAACTTGTGTAGATGTTTTTTTTTTTCCTTTATGTAAATAGTAGTTATTTGTTCTGTTTGACATTTATTGTGGTATATCTTTATAGACATAGATTTTTTTGTATATACAGTTGTAAATAAACAAGGTTAGCTTTATTTTCTTTATTTTATCAAAGACCTCCATCCCCAAACGTACCTAGCCTGCAACTTGTAACACTGGTGTCAGAAGTGGGATGGAGGCGATTATTTAAAATTTAATTAAATGTTTTAAATGAGGTCAAAATTAAGTGTAGATGGTTAGATACTTAATAAAACTTGTTATTTTTATTAGGTAAGAAATTTTAGGTTTCAGTTCGTGTTTACAAGAAAAATGGCTAGTGAGTTAGAGGGTTTGCGAGCACTCATAGAGGGACTAAGTAGCCAAATAAGCGGTGTAAATACCAAAATTGACAGTGTTAATGAGAATGCATACAAGAAAATAGACAGTGTTAACGAAAATGTAGACAAGGAAATAGACAGTGAGTAGTATGAAATGGCCGATCCTGGTGCAAGTGGGTTGTGGGTGAGGAGTTGAGGAGTCACCGTTGCCATCTTGGATGACGTCACCGCCGCCATCTTGGATTACGTCACCCGCCGCCATCTTGTTTCCGGCCGCCATATTGTTTCCGGCCGCCATCTTGGATTACATCACTTTCAAAATTTTCCAAAATTTCCCAAAAATTAAAAAAAACATTTCAAAAATTAAAAAAAAATCAAAAAATTAAAAAAAAATCTAAAAATTAATTTTACATCCATCCGCCATCTTGGATTTTCATTTTCTCCCGCTCTCTCATTCCACTCATAATTTTTCCTGCTCTCATTCCACCCATACTTTTCTCCCGCTCTCTCATTCCACTCATAATTTTTCCTGCTCTCATTCCG
>PNEQ01097298.1:0-18857 GCA_003012365.1 Medauroidea extradentata
TAGGGGAAGGGGGCTTCACAGACTGTCAACAGGGCAGTGTAATGCTCCTGCATGGTGCAACGCTACATCGAACCTTGCTGCGCACACTCCACTCTACAGCGTGTCAGCAGGTGGTGTGCGGCGGGGTTGCCTAAGCTGAGTTTTCATTGCGCTCCCCTACGAAGACGGTACATTTCCGCCTACGGGCTTATAGTTAAAAAGTGCTTGTTTTGGCTCGTACTACCTGCCCTCAAGCGTTGTATCATGAATTAATATACACCCTGTATATATATAGGTAGATGAATAGACGGAGCGCTGAAAGTACGTGAAGTATTAGAATGGGGCACGTTTGTAATTGCCTGTGTTATATGATATGCATACGGCCTATATGTTTCGTTTGTTTTATGTACGTGACGGTTTTAGCACAAGTGGTAGCAGAGTTTTCACAATTTATGATGACAACAATGGGTTTTACTATATAGAGCCGTTTTCCCGCAACATATCGCAATACATAGAAAGAAGTAAATTGAACAATAACACATTGCATTTTTTTCAGTACATACGACAAATACTATGGTTTTTTCGTCACACTAATAAATACTCATTAACACAAATTATTTACAGTATCACGGCGAGAACACACTTTCTTTATACAATTACTGTTTGTGTCCATAAAATGTTATAACTGTAATGTTACATTTCTGAAATATATTGGCCATCACATCGGTTTTCGAAAGGTATTGACGAAGTGACTTTACCTCTCCCTAAAATACACATTCATGTTTCTTCTATATGATAGGTATATAGCTGCATTGTCCATGGTTTTTTATTTTTTACAGGTACAGAGGCAAAAGCACTCTGAGAAAAGTTGAGACGCTCCTTAGGAGATGCATTACGAAGACAACAGAAATATTTGAAAAGTGGAGCTGCGCCTGCAACGATTAAGAAATGGAGATTTCAAGAAGCAATGGGATTTACACAACCTTACATTGCCAATCGGCCGCGCGATGGGAATTTGGACAACAACAAAAGTGAAAATATTTCGAATGTAGCCAAGATAGTGATCATGTAGATGAAGAGCAAGATTTAGTAAGCATTGCAGATGATATCGCGACTGCAAGAAATGATGTACCTGAAATGATACATGCACTTCCTCCGCCGTCGAGACCAACTAAGTGACTTAAACCGATCATATTGCTTCCATTCTTTAAGAAAGCATAGAGAAACGAGAATAGCGATGTAAGGCAAGAATGGAAGAAAGAATACAGCTTTTAGCAGAAACGAACACACGTGATCATCTATACCACTTCTTCATGTCCATGTCCGAGATAACGAAAAGAATGCCGCCAGCGTCGCAGCACATAGTCCGCAATGACATTTATCAAGCAGTTACAAACATGGAAACATGGAAGCAACACTACTTAACATGACTCCAATGCAGGACTCCAGAATACTTCAACACCACCCTCCTTTACGCACTGCATTTCACACTAATTCGCATATTCCTTCAAGTAGTCCGTCCGGCAGCAGCACGTCACCTGCAGCTAAATATCCATATTCGTACAACCCCAACGTTAAATCTATGACTCCAACAAGTGATGACTATGCACGTTGCTCTGGGGCTACAGACAATCAGCTTATTATGCCGAACATAAGAGAATATTTCTCTGGACAGTGATTTGTGTATATTTATGTGTACTAAAATTTTGTTTCTTTTGCAACGTATACATTACATACATGTTTACTTGTCTATGCGCTGGCATATTGTTTTAAATGTGTATTAAACTATAACAAAATTACTCACCTTAAACACACAGCTAATTTTTCCTCCGCTCCGATGGGCCGTGTAGCATTGCACCCTATGCTGTCTGTTTCGTTCTTAATTATGTTGTGCACTTCTTTAAACTGCTCACGATTCAACCGAAAATAATTTGTAAATAGTTCGTCGCTGAATTCCTTTGTTAATGCAAACTCTCCAAGTAGATAGGTTATGTTCCTCCGAGGACAACAGGGTTGAGGGTTCGGTGCCTTGGTGCCGCGTCCGCCATCTTGGATTATGTCATCGCTGCCATCTTGGAATATGTCATCGCTGCCATCTTGGATTATGTCATCGCCGCCATCTTGAATTATGTCATCGCTGCCATCTTGTTTCCGACTGCCATCTTGGATTTTCATTTTCTCCTGCTCTCTCATTCCACTCCTAATTTTTCCTGCTCCCTCATTCCACTCGTAGTTATTCCTGCTCTCTCATTCCACTCCTAATTTTTCCTGCTCCCTCATTCCACTCGTAATTTCCTGCTCCCTCATTTCATTCCTAATTTTTCCTGCTCTCTCAATCTACACAATCGTCTGCTGTAGGCAGCCATCTTATGTGTCTTATTTCTGGCCACCATATTTAATTTTTAAAATTCCTGCCAATTTTCAACACTCATTTGTTTACATAGCCTAGAGCCCACCATATTTAATTTTCATTTCCTTCTGCTCTCTTATTCCACTCATACATTTTTCCTTCTCTCTCATTCATCAGCCCCCCCCCCCCAGCTAGAAGCCTCATCTCTCATTCCTCCTGCTCTCTTATTCCACTCGTGCTTTCCTCCTGCTCTCTCATTCATCAGCTCCCCAGCTATAACCCTCATCTCCTATTACTCCTTCTCTCTCAATCCACTTATACTTTCGTCCTGCTCTCTCATTCATCAGTTCCCCAGCTACAACCATCATGCCCCATTCCTCCTCCTCCCCTCCCTTAACTCCCCAACCATTGACCTCTTCCTGCTTCCCATTGTACATCACCTTGGTAGGGGGTGTCGTAGTCGGCAGCTGTCTTTGTTTCCTATTTACTCACTTGATTCGATTCCACCAGGCGACATGTGTTTAAGGACGACATGAAATGTACTATAAGCGGGACTCTCGCCCCTATCATCACTATTATTTTTTTATGCTTACCTCTAGGCAGTATAATACTTCGTTGCTGTATCACCGACATCATGATATTCATTCTTAATTATTGCATATTTTAATAATCACAAAACTTTTATTCCTATGCCTGCATATACATAATATGCTACCATAAAGTTATGCTGGCACATACCTATGGAAACATCGCTTATAAATAATATACCTTCGGTAATATGTGCCTATATTATCTTAGCTGTATGCGAGCATATTCCTATGACAATATACATAGTGGTATAGTTTTGTTTTGTGATTCAACGATTTTGTGGACAGAAAAAAAATTCCTCATTTTTTTCAGATGTGGCGTCATATAAGATTGCTGCCAGTCATGTTATACGACGAAAACTAAGTCCAACCCGAGCCTTTGTCCATGTACTCTTCCTCCCCCCTTCCCCATCCTTCTCCACCAACACCACCACCTCACAGTTCTTCTCCAAGCTAGCTGCAACAGCTTCCTCAACATCATCAGCATTATAAATTGGAATATTTCTAGTCTTAAAAGGGCTGTGGTCTTCTTCCTCCTCATGTGGCTCCGGCTTGCCAAACTAAAAATTCAAAAACATATTTAATTTTATAGGACCGCGTGAATTGGTCTTATGTGTTTGTTAACATGTACTAGCATGTCTACAGCAGTATGAAGGCATACTCGAATGTGCTCCATGACTAAAATGTTTCAGATATGTGTTATAGCAACCTAAAGTATGCATATCATCTGTGTAATATGTTGTATGGCAGGTCGCAAGGCAAATAATCCAATAAAATATGCTATCTTACACTACTAAAGGTTTGACTTGATATATTTGTCTTCCAAACGAATGATTCTCATGCTGTATGATGACTAGCCTTGTTGTGTTATGTTTATAGACTCTTCTACGTGGTGTTAACAGAGCAACAGCTGCATTGCTGGCAAGCTTCTAGTAGGTACATGAAATGAGGGGCATGGGTTTCGTCGAGGTAGCTATTGTAGTGTGTTGGATATAATAGTCACCATTGTAATATCTGGGACTAGTTTTCACATGCGAAGATAATATGAAAGTGAATGCTAACATGTAAGGGAAAGGTTTCTCGCTAATTGGGGAGGAACTACAGGTACTGAGACAAGCTGTTTACTACAGCCTGTGGTCTTTGCATGCGTGTGGAAAGTACTTGTGTTTTTGGCATTGCTTACAAGACTTATCTGGTTTAATTTTTGTTGTTTATATGTTACTTCAGTATGGTAATTGAGACAGTGAGGATGTATGACTCATGTTAGTTTTGGATAACATGGAGGGTCGTGAGTAGTTTTTTTATTGCTGACATAATTTTACACTCCGTGGTTAGTGCTGTGTATACACATGCTTAGATGGGATACTGTATTGGTAGGATGGTTACAATATATGTCAGAAATTGTGTTAGTGGTTATGAACTTTGGTACTTGTCTGCGTGGCTGATTCGCTCTCGGAATGGTTCAACTGGGTGATGTTAACTGCCTTCTCGCAAGAATTATTTTCATAGCTTGTATGGTAGTATAGACTGAGAGTATCTTCTGAATGTTTTGAAATGAATGTTAATAGTATGATGGTTTATGTGATATGTTCGGTCTCTGTGACAGATTCGTACATCGTGTTAGCAGGTGCCTGTGCGGCTGGTAACTGTCTCAGCCATTTATGTATGGCTTGTGCATTGGGGTGACTACCTATCCGTCTTATAGTCTATTACGATTTTCAGTATATAGGCTGTTGAGCTGGCTGTGGTATGTATGATGAGGAGGATCGTACTGTCCACCCTGTTTGAAAAGTGTTCATTGATACATACTTATTTTTTTTATGTAGCCTCAACACATTTACTGTGGTATTAGGAGAGCTACATGGGGAAACTGTGAAGGGAATCGAATGGAGCCTGTAGGAACCAGATAGGACCCGCTCAGGTGGAGTATAGAATTATCCAGTGCCTCTAGGAATCGGTTGATAATGTGTGTGAGATCTTAGTGTCTATTATTTTCCAACTGGATGTACAAAGTGGCTTAGAGAATGAGTCGTCACAAGCAAACATGTCAATTATAGGGTAAAATTGTTATGCTAATATTTATTTATACTTTCAAGATAGAGGTCCGTCATAAGATCCTCATGTGGGTCTCTGCAAAATATTCTACGTTCAGTCATTTTAACCCTTGATGCAGAAACATAAAACAACCATTACTCTACCCACAGTGGCATGAAGACCAGTATCGAGGAACAATTTAATTGGACTTTGTAGATTGAAAAGTGCGTAAAAAATATTCATCACAGGGAAGCTACAAGTTGGAGGATATATTACTCAATCTTGCGTGAAAATAAAATCACAAAGTACATCGGGGCACGAACATTAAGCCTGTGGACGACAAGGACAGCACTTTACCACAAACAGTTTATAAAAATGAGAAGAAACTGGGCCTGCACAAACCTAAAGTAACAGTTAGATACTATGTCTGAACACTGTGACTAAAGGAAACAATTACTAAAGACTAGCCCATCAAACTTGAGGACTGAAATATTTAAAGTGGTGAAGTTTCATCACTACGGACCCAGAGCTTTCTACGTTGATGGCATGGAAGGCAAAGATATTCAAGGAGGTTTCTGCAGTGAAGAAATTCAAGTTACCAAGTATCCAAACACGTATTTAGTCGAGAAGGTTTTGAAGAGTAAAGGAAATAGAGTATTAGTGTGTTGGCTTGGGTTCGATGTAAGACATCACAGTTGGATTTGCAAATCGATCATTACATTTAATTAATGTAAAGTACTCTTTCTTATTTATAAAGGAATTAATAAATATATTTATAACTGAATTTCATTACAATTATTAATAAGAAATGGACCTTTATTAGGAATGGTAGGTCTGTGATGACTGTGCACATAAACTTTGAACATGTTACATATTGAGGTGATAATTTTGTTGGGTTATGGCATGTAACTTTATTCGTCATCGTGTCTGCAGGGTGCTGGACTGTCCCGGGTGTCTGATGAGCTGGGACATTAAACTCGAAGATGGTCAACTTTCACACTTCGCTGCGACCCTTGAGCACATGCTCACCACCTTCCCTCCAGGTAGTGGCTCGCTCGCACGTGGAGGGCTGCACATCACTAGGATGTCTTGATGGTACCTGTGGTCAGTCCTGAGGTGCTGACATATATTTATGAACACTTGAAGGGAGGAGGGTGGGCTTGTAACACACTGGTTGGAGAGTAGGGGATGCATACTGGGGGACTAGCAAGGAGTAGTCTCTCCTGGGCTCTTAGGGCTTCGGTTTGCAGTAGGAGGTTGAGTGAAATACATGTGTGTGGGACAGCAGCGGCGACGAAATGCTCGACGATCTGTACAATACTGTCATTGCAAGGACTTCTCAAGAAATATCAGCCTCATCACTACCACTACTGCCACTACTGCTGATTCGTCTACATCAGCACACCTGTGAACATGAGTATGAGGAAACGATGGTTGGATTTATTGAGTCAGCTAAGTGGCCTGCTGTCTTCTCCAGGACTCCCCACAAAAAAGGCCAACAATAGAGCATCCTGTGACCGTCGTGGCACCTTAAGTGCCTGTGGTGGAAGAGAGGAGAACGACGATGACGAGAAGGCTCTGTCTTCCCTGATGGATAAGGTGAGAGACAGGACGACGATGGTGATGAGGAGGAGATAGCTAGTTTATCATGTCTAATCTCAGAATGACTCCAGCATAAAGAGAGGGATTGGTCCCCTTTTGGATTTATGGAGGATCCTCGACACAGCATAGGTACATACCCTTCATTCTATTGAAGGGTCAGCATGAGAGAAGTCGTGTCCAGCGAGCTATATTACAGCATCATGGCTAGAGTCTCCGCTTGTCTAATAATGTTGGTTTCACCACCACTACTTATAATTCGCTTCTAAATGTGCTTCTCATGGGTAGCCTCTGAGGAGGGGGTAACATGACGTGTTAAAGAGTGAGCAAGTATAAACTGGAGAGACAGATGTGTATGCAGTTGTGGGGCTGATGTGTAGCTATGTGCGGAGCTGTGTACATAAGGTGATATGTTTACAGGGGAGTAGAGTTTTGTGTTTAGGGCGAGGGACATTTCCAATGCCTTCAGTGTATATGCTTCTGGTGGTGCCTGTGGAAATGCATGCATTGTTGTGTGTGGAGGGAACTATGCTTGTGCCATACCTGCGGTGCTATGTACCTACTGTTCTTGCAGTGCATAGGTTGAAATTCTTCTGCAGGTTTTACATTGCTTGTATTTTGAATGTTTGTGCCTGTAGTTCATTTTGTGGTTAATGAGTTAATTTTTATTACAGTGGTGTTCGGTTTTGAAATTATAATTTTTTTATGTATGGCTTGTGCTTCACGGCAGAATTAGGTCTGAGATATGAAATGCCTTAGGGGTTTCATTACTGTATGTAATTTTTGTTTAACTGATAGATGATATGTATGTCATTTGGTTGTATCTTTTTTATTTGCTTTTACTCTTTGTAGTTGTGTTCTTAAGGTAAATATAATGGGTGGTATGTATGTTTATAATAGGAGTACTGATGTGATGAATAAAATGATGGTTTATATAGTTGTTTTAGTGGTAGGGAGTAGTTAGCTCAGTTGTTAGATGACAATTTTGTTGGTCTCTTTATGTAGACTATAGCTGTAGAAATTGTCTGCTGCCATGCTCTTGTGTATTTTGAATGGTATCCTACCTCCGTGAACTTACTGGTAAGATTTCGGTAATGGAAGTACAATAGATGGGTTGGTTGGTAAGTTTAATGATATTCAAGGTTTGAAATATATGACTGCTAGATTTAGGTTGGTATATACTTGAATTATGGTTGCGGAAGATGTCTGAATGTTCATAAATTATAGTTGATGTCAGGATCACTGATGAATTGTGAGACATGTAAAGGCATGTTAAGGTCAAACTGATCTGGGGGTTGAGTTGTGTTATGAGGAGCTTCTGAAATATAATTATAGCTGATTGGAATGATGGTATGATAATGCATGTGTGTAAATGAATTAAAATTTACTATAACAAATTAAAATATAGTGTTGGTGTAGTGAAATTTTATGTAGAAAAATGGGAACTATGATAAATAACTCCATACTGAAAGTTATGTGGTTGATGGATCGCATTATGTCAAATTAGGACATTCTTGATGGTTTGCCTCAGGTAACTGTAGGCTGGAACTGGTTAGTTCAATGTGGGTCCTGTGATTTTATGTTAATATATAATAAGTGGAAGCTAAGAATACTTTAGTCACAGAATAAAAAATAATGTAAATCCTACTACCCAAGGCATGAAAATTATAAGCTATTGTAAAAGTCTGATGTGAGTGGACTGGAGATGAGTATTATTTTAAGGTCAATGTAGGATAGCAAAAATGTGTAAGTCATACTTGAGTAAAATTAATTAAACATAGTTTCCACACAACAGAACTAATGATAAATGAAATATGGCGGCTCTCAAGGAGGTTGGAGCATGCAGAATTTGTGTAGTCATGTGTGGAGGATATGAAGATGTGAGGAGATGTGAGGAGAGAGAGGAGGAGCATGCGTAGACTTGTGTGGAGCGTGTGGAGACTGGTGTGGAGTGTGAGAAGCATGTGTGGAGCAATGCCCAGCATAAGTAAATGGGAGTTGAGGCATGTGTGTAGAATGCATAATCATGTGTGGAGCGTGTGGAGACTGGTGTGGAGCTGACTGTGGAGCATGTGGAGCATGTATAGTTGTGTGAGGAGCTGATTGAGAAGCATGTGGAGCACATTGGAACATGTGGAGATGACTGTGGAACGTGAGGTGAATGCATAGTTGTGTGAGGAGATGGTTGCATGGAGTGCACACAGTTGTGTGGGTCATACATAGGTTCTGGTCTCGATCTACATAAGAAAAGGGAAGATAGGAGACTTCCTGAATATGTTTACTGGAATGATGTTAACGAAATTATAAACAGACGTATACTAGTTGCCTCTCAGCAGGCCAGAAATAATTCACATACAAATGAAATATCTAGCATCATCGAAGAATTGTGTGAAGACAGATACATAGAATGAAGCCTCAAAAGACTACTAGCGAGCTTCACAAGCCTGCAAGGTGAAACTGGTCTCGACGTGAAGTACAGGTGTTTGGTTTGAAGGGCTTGTATCGAGCAGACTTGGTTGAAATGATTCCTTATGCTCGCAAGAATAAAGGCTACAAGTACATTCTGGCTGTTATTGACTGCTACATTAAATATTCGTGGGCTGTGACCATAAAAACTAAGGGCGGCAGGGACGTAACTAATGCAATGAATGTTGTTTTGCAAGATAAAGGCCCTGCATGAACCTTGACACTGACCTCGGCAAGGAATTATAAAATTTTAATTTCCTTGCACTGATGTCAAAATATAAAATAAACCATTATTCAACCCATAGTGGTCTTAAGACTAGTATTGTGGAACGCTTTAATCGTACTTTGAAGAATGAAATGTGGAAAAAATTCTCAGTTCAAGGAAACTACAGGTGGATAGATATTTTATCTCGTCTGGTCTCGAACTTAAACAATAAAGTACATCGGACAACGAACATGAAGCCTGTGGATGTCAAGGACAACTCTTTACTGCACGCTGTTTATAAAAATAAGAAGAAACTAGACCTGCACATGCATAAAGTGAAGGTTGGAGACTATGTAAGGATATCGCGAGTGAAGGGAACATTTACTAAAGGCTACACACCAAACTGGAGCACTGAAATATTTAAAGTGGCCAAGATTCGACACTACGAACCAAAGACCTACTACCTAGAAGATATGGAAGGCACGGCTATTCGAGGAGGTTTCTACGGCGAAGAAATTAAAGTTACCAAGTATCCAAATATATATGTATTTGGCCGAGAAGGTATTGAAGAAGAAAGGAAATAAAGTTCTTGTACCATGGCTGGGGTTCGATGCAAGCCACGATAGTTGGATTCGTCAATCAGACATAATGTATAAATATTGTGAATTCTTATGTATGAAGGAATAAATAAATATAAATGTTTAAAACCAAATTTCCATGTTATTATTTAAAAGCAAAATTTTTTTTTACTGGTAATGGTATACAACTGCTACTGGGGTGCCTGGGAGGCAGTCTGTGATGACTGCGCACATGTACTCTGAGCGTGTTGAAACTCGAGGCGAATAGCTGATCGGAGTAAGGCGAGCAGTTTCGTCATCTCTCCCTCGCGAGGCGCTGGACTGTCCCGTGTGCGGCCGCAGACCTGGTTGAGTCATGCTCCGCGCATAGAGACCTGTCCGACGTGCGAAGAGAGGATGCGTGCAGGGAGGCTAGCGGGTGTTTACACCTCTACCAGTTCATATTGTCTAGTCGAGTGAGCAGGAAGTGTTTCATGTCTTGTTAGAGTAAGACGTCGAAGCATTTGATGATATAATTCAACTTATAAGGAGGCATATACTCCAGCACCACCACTCATTCTTATTGGGTGCGACCGAAGCAGATCGTCACTACGTAGATCGGCTACACCAGTGCATTCATCTCTACCATTGCTGTGGTGCGATGAAGAGGACAACACTACAGGGCTACCGTGATGGGCGTCTCCAAGGTCGAGGTTCTACCCCTTGAGAATGAAGGCAGTGAGTATGCTCTGTGTACAACAATGGGCTCAGCCGCCGTGTGAACCAAGGACCTGGACGAAGTGTACAATGATAGCGAGCAGGAAGAGGAGGCGGAAGGTGTGGATGCTAGGGAGGAAGTGAGGCGAGAGCCCTGTGCACTGCAGGCCCAGGTTCGGGGCCAGCATGAGGGAATCCTGGAGCTGCAGCACCAGCTACAGGCTCAGCACATCATGGCGGAGATCCTCCACACCGCCACCGCTTGCTACCAGGAGTAAACTCTTCTCCTCTAGACATAGGTGGGACGAGGACCTGCCTAGTCGTCTCAAGAATAGTGTACTGTGTATATAGTCTAAATATTGTGTTTATAGTTTTTTATTGTGTTGTGTATATAGTGTTTTTAGTTTTTAAATAAATTACAATTTTATACCTTGCAGTGTGTGTCTTGAGAGATATTATTTCATAAGCCTGTCATAACTTTTTCTTAAAGAGCATCAGATGCACCAGTCCTTGTACACTCATCAGTATTCACATGCTACACTATTACAATACTATACAAGGTTTTAAAATATGCAATAATTGAGAATGAATATCATGATGTCGGTGATACAGCAACGAAGTATTATACTGCCTAGAGGTAAGCATAAAAAATAATAGTGATGATAGGGGCGAGAGTCCCGCTTATAGTACATTTCATGTCGTCCTTAAACACATGTCGCCTGGTGAAATCGAATCAAGTGAGTAAATAGGAAACAAAGACGGCTGCCGACTACGACACCCCCTACCAAGGTGATGTACAATGGGAAGCAGGAAAAGGTCGGTGGGTGGGGAGTTAAGGGAGGGGAGGAGGAGGAATGGGGCATGATGGTTGTAGCTGGGGAACTGATGAATGAGAGAGCAGGACGAAAGTATAAGTGGATTGAGAGAGAAGGAGTAATAGGAGATGAGGGTTATAACTGGGGAGCTGATGAATGAGAGAGCAGGAGGAAAGTACGAGTGGAATAAGAGAGCAGGAGGAATGAGAGATGAGGCTTCTAGCTGGGGGGGGGGGCTGATGAATGAGAGAGAAGGAAAAATGTATGAGTGGAATGAGAGAGCAGAAGGAAATGAAAATTAAATATGGTGGGCTCCAGGCTATGTAAACAAATGAGTGTTGAAAATTGGCAGGAATTTTAAAAATTAAATATGGCGGCCAGAAATAAGACACATAATATGGCTACCTACAGCAGA
The DNA here is from genome assembly GCA_003012365.1 of Medauroidea extradentata. NCBI lineage: Eukaryota > Metazoa > Arthropoda > Insecta > Phasmatodea > Phasmatidae > Medauroidea > Medauroidea extradentata. The sequence goes on from PNEQ01097298.1 coordinate 11,725, forward strand.
CGATTGGGTAGAATGAGAAAGCAGGAAAAATTAGGAATGGAATGAGGGAGAAAGAAAAATTACGAGTGGAATGAGGGAGCAGGAAAAATTATGAGTGGAATGAGAGAGCAGGAAAAATTAGGAGTGGAATGAGAGAGCAGGAGAAAATGAAAGTCCAAGATGGCAGTCGGTAACAAGATGGCGGCGATGACATAATCCAAGATGGCGGCGATGACGTAATCCAAGATGGCGGCGATGACGTAATACAATATGGCGGATGCCGCACGGAGGCACCGAACCCTCAACACTGTTGTCCTCGGAGGAACATAACCTATCTACTTCCCCATGAGTCTTTCGTTTTTGCATGTATTGTCTCCTCTTTGCTTTTTTCCTTCGCAACATTGCACACGTTAGTATTACAGCCTCATAACCATCGTCCGACTCCGAATCTGAACTTATGTCGATTAATCGTGTAACTACGTCACTAGCAAACGCCATGTTACTTCATCAAACTGTGTCTTCAAACTGCGATCCAATTTACTTTCCTGCTGGCAGATTTCAAGCGCTGCGTTCCTTGCCTCACCCTGCGTCACGCTGCCTCACACTGCGTCGTCATTTTGCGCCCGGCCTTAGCTGTGTTGCGTCTGCGAATATTCCTACGGTGGTTAAGGAACTATAATGCTAGTGTATAGCCAGTCACATTTGACTCGAGGTCAATGTGCTGCAGCCAAAAGCCAACTGTAATACTGTGAAGGTCTTGTCAAGGTCAGTGCTGAAAAGCCAACAGAATGGTTTTGTGAACAGTAACGCTAAATGTGAATGGTAACTTATTGACGATCAAGAAGAGTTTCTGTTACCGTGCAAATTGCCAACACTGAGAACGGATAACTATTTGTGTGACTATTAAACTGATTTCATTTTGTGTTAAAATTTGTATTCAGTATGTCTAAGCAATATTTTCGGTCCCGATTTAAATCAGAACTTATAATTTTTTTCCTGGGTAGGACATTGTCCCATTTTCCTTTTGTTTTGATTACATACATTCTGACAGCTGTATCGCTACACTCGGTATAATTTGGACACATGATATATGGACTTTTTTATTGCGATTCGTGTATACTATCAGCTCCTAAGATATTATACTATTCCTCCTGAAAAACTCCTGTATATGTGTGTGTTTATTTTATTCCTTGTTGTTTTATATGGCTTTTTGAAAAGCTTTACATAAGTATCGTTAACACATATTAGTAGCTACTCACTCGATAAAAGAATATCCTATAAGACGAGCTGCATGCAAGAAAAATGCTGCTATGATAATGTTTACATGTCCACATTTTCGTGTCAGTTTTCCGGCTCCATAGAGGAAAGGAATGCTGCTAATCGTCCCAACTGTAATCGTAGCTCCTGAAATATACAAACATATATTTAATACATACATTATATATACACATGTATTCTTTTATATATCATGGGTATGATATCAACATGAGATTTGACCATATTTTGAATATGGCTAAAATAGCTACTCTATGCTAATTACAAATGTCCTCTGATGAATCTTAAACATATTTAAATTAGTTTAAAAATATGTCACATTTTAATAATGTCCATTTGTGTTTACTTACCTAATAAATAGTTTGAAGCTCCCAGCTCTTTAAGGTAAATAAAAAGAAACGATTCTATGAAGCCCCAAAAGTTTCCTAGCAGAAAGAGGAAAATTATAAACAGTGTTACATGCGGCATCCTTATAATTCGCAGCAAATCTCTCAACACATGGTCTGCAGGTAGCTTCACTCCTAATGGCATTAGTATCACAGTGATAGCTGAAGTTGCAAGAAGAGCATCGTACATATAAAAGGCCGCTGAGTAGTCGGTGTGACCTGAAAAAATTTAATAATTTACTGTAAGTTAACTATCACCAACACAAGTTACATTATACTTACAAAATAGTAAGGAAATCAAACAGGAATATCAACATACATGTTGAAGCAAATAAAAAAAACATGAAACGGACATCATCTGTCTAACATCATTTTCCATAAATTAGACGATACACAACCCTGCGTTATCTACGAAGCCATTAGACTGGTAGGGGCACGAACACATACCAGCCGGTAGCGCACAAGAAGAGAGGAACTAATTCTCCAGTAACGGTATTCGCAAGCTGGTATTAATAAACGTTTTATGAGGGTTTAGGTGCAGCTCATATCTTATCTGGGTCTTATTGGTATTCCCAAACGTACAATATCAATCGAAAACTTTACGTAGGACGTAGCCGAGTCCTTATTTATAGAGCTCGAGAAGTCAGAGATGTATCCTTGGCTTAAACTAACTATGGACGCGCAGTACGCTTGGTCTACAGGTGACTGCTAATGTTACAACGTATTTCACTACTTTCTTGCCGGATATCATTTGCAGTAAAAAGAGAGAAAATAAAAACAGTCTAACCATTCAAAAAATTAAACTTCGTTGCTGCAAGAATACTAAGTAATAACCTTATTATTTAGAAAATATAACGTGAATTTAATGAATGTGAATTTATTTCAGTAGCCTAGATTTATGTGTCCCAAGCAGAATTATAACAAACCCTAACATAATGTGAACCTAACGCTAGGAGTAATGAAACAGATAACAAACTATTACTAGAGACCCAGAAATGTCGCGATCTCAACAACCTGCAGGCTGGATTCCACAGCCCTGTGTACATTTAGTCTTCAGCTACTTGTTCGTTGGCTGCTACCTTAAAGGGTGACATCTTACATGGTAGCGCGGGAGTCAGTGAGGGTTTTTATACAGGTGTGCTGTTGGTTCACAGTCCTCGAGGAATATTTTCAGTAACAGTAAATCAATTGCGTAAGTTATTAACTCTACAAGAATTTGAAATCCAACGTCTTTTCAAATGAATTCGCTCAATTTCCGAGACTTCTAACTATTACATAGCGAACAACATTTTAAATCCACGTATTGATGTTTCATTAATGCCCTAAACAAATCCCAACACCGTAATATTTCACGTGTGAAAGGTGCAGAATAAAAAGGAGACTAATATGTTAACGTGCACGATAAGGAAACACAATACAATGTTAGCGAGTTTCGGCGCCAACACCTTACATCGATTCCGTTTGCGATTGTGCGGTGATAGTTCAGGCGGTGCCAGCTGTTCAGCTTTATGTTTAATGTTGGGGGAACCTCCTCAAATTTATTTGTCGAAGTTTACTCACACATCTTTGTAATGTTTACAGTTTATTTTCAAACACACCATAAGTGAAGCACATGCCATGGGTGGTGCAACCTACCCAGTAAGTTTATGACACATAATGTGAATTTTTTTTTAATTGAGTTGATATAATATGATAAATGTAACCTATATAGTCTAGCTAAATTTAAGTTTTTGCCTGAAATATTTTACTACTAACAATTTTCTGTTAACAAATTTACTCACGTCGCAAAATAAATACCAGATGAACGTTATGTATAGAATCTGCCAGAGTGTACATAAAATATGGAATAGGCAAACGTCAAAAATTATTATACTGTTTAGGTTTTAGGGTACACTTATATTATGATATAGTTCTGATATCAAGTGTTGTGTACGTGGGGAGATATAAAAGGAACAAATAGGATTATATGTCAGTTTGCAGAAAAATGCTATCACTACTCTACGGGTAAGAATAAACAGTCTCTAATACATTTCGGAAACGAAATTACAAGGAACAATGTTTCCTGTAACAGTTTTTTTTTATCAGTTTCAATACAGTAAAAATGTGGCAGGTGGACAAAATTCATTATATACTTCTAAGATAATTTGATTTTTTATCGACCAGAAAAACGTATATTAGCCAAAATGGGCTGCAAACATTAGTACAATTTACAATCCTCTACATTATTTTATGAAAATAAATAATGTCCACAACCTCTGTAAAAAATATTATGTCCTAATTACAAATCGGCTTCTTTCATGTGAGAGATGACGTTGTGTATTTTAATATATTACTATGTCTCCTTATTCCATTGTTCCCTTTTTCTCATATCACGAAAAAATTAGTCTTCTTTGGAATTTTTCGCTAAGACTGCATATTCATCTACAGGCAGATCCTGATGATCGACACCAACTGAAACGAAGGAAGACACTTAAGTCCCACAAAAGATAGATTCTTTCTTCAATCCACTTACTGTAACTAAACATCAAAAAATAATCAAACCAATCAGAGCAGTATAAATTAAGCAAGTGTGTCCTCACACACAGTACCATAGCTTTATGCTAAATCTGTGGATGATGACAGCATCTGCAGCGTGGAAAAATCCCCAAAGTACCACGAAACAGGTGCGTTATTAAGTGGTTCAGGAAGGGGGGGTTGGTAAATGCCTCCCCCTTGGATTTAGAATTTTAAGTGTATAAAACATATTTTTTTGTATTTTGGTATTTAAATAACGCTAACATAAGCACATAAAACTGAAGTTTTATTATTACATTTTCTAATTTATACATGCTCAATTAATAAAAAAGATGCAACAAGGTCACTGTCGTCAAAAAAATATCTTGCTCCCCCCCCCCCCCTCAGAAAAACCTGAAATGACGCCTCTGCCACGAAAGCAATCCATTAAGACGAAAATCCGGTTGTCTTCCAGAAAATAGGTCCTAAACCTTTTGTAAAAGTGTAGCTAACAACAACAATGAATGTAAATTACCTGAATACCAATCTATTGGAAAATCGGAATTTGGTGAACACTGTTTAGCTCCAGGTTCATGTACACAAGCAACGACTTCTGTGGCAAACGATGTGGGTAACTTCACTGCTAAAAAAGTAGATAACTACACCAAATTTCAACTTCTTAAAAATGCCTGGAAAACTCCAGAAAGTTATGAATTTAATTTAATTCAAACAATTGCAAATAACGCGAATAATTTTTAACCAAATGCATTGAAAAATTTTGAGATTGTTTACAGTCCTACGAAACACAATTTTGCCAGAGCATTTTTTAAAATTAATGTACCGTTTGCTAGCAAAAAAAATATTTTGTTTATTTTGGCTTATTTTGGCAACAAAATATGTGATATTACAGAGGGAAAAATCTAAAATGCCTTTTGATGTATTGCAACAGAAAAATTCAGATACACACGATGATAAGTGTTAAAACTGTAAAAATATATTTTTGATATATGTATTTATTTGCGTATAAAATATTTTCAAAATCACTGCAAAACTAAAGAGCGAGGCCTTAAGTTTGTACATTTAGACTCTCTTAATTGGATATGTGACTAAACTTTTATTGTGATTTGTAGAATTTAATTTATTAATGGTAAACGTTTATGTTCTTTAAGTGTCAAAGTTAATAAGCGTTTCTGTGATGCAATAGTAGTTGTGTGCATAATTAGAGTTCTGTGAAAGCCATAGTTGATTGCTGTTTTGTGTACTTTTGTAAGCTTTGTGATCAAGTTTTTCTAATTTTAAGACCTTTATCCCAAAGAGCTCAGAGATGTAAATTTTGTGAACTTGTAACAATATGGTTGAATAAAATTAATATTACAGTATAAGCAAATAAATAAAATAGTATAAGCAAACTAGCGTTCGTATTTTTGAAAGGAACAAATGTTTTGGGTAAAATTAAATGCGCACATCATAATGTATAACATCGGGGAAAAAAATGTAGTACAACCAACAAAAAATAAGTTTGTTTCAAATAATTTTTGTCAACGAAATTATACTGTGGAAGCAAATAAATTCCAGAAGTAACTTCAAAGTTACGATTGTTAATTTAACAGTACTTAATGTGTTCTACCAAAATTAATAACAATGTTATTTATTTGTGTGGCAACACGATATATTTATCTCAGTAGGAGCTAAGAGCGGAGGCGGCCATGGTCTTTGGTAAGGATCCATCCCAGCATTCGCCTAGAGTGTTTTCGGGAAATCATGGTAAACCCAAGTCAGGTTGGCCGGCGCAGGGGATTGAATCCGGGTCCAACCGAATGCGAACCCAGCATGTTACCATCGTGCCACCTCGCTCGTTGGGAATAAAAATACTGTATAGTTGCGGTACATGTAAAATGTGTTCATGATTTCTCTACGTTGCGAGCACAAAGCTAGTACCGGTAAGTGGAGAAATGCCACTTCCATGCATTGAGCCAAGCTCTTATTTCCTAACACGAAAGGTAAACACATCACACAATCATAACCAACATACCGATAAGTACGTAAAATCACACACTTGTAAAGAAAGAAATTTTTAAGTTTCGCGCGTTGGACAACCTGTAAATGACGACCAAGTCTGTTTACGTCGTTAGTGGCTCTCGAGGTCCCCTCCTATTTCCTCGGCCACCTTTGCATACGTGCGGACTGGGTACCCCCTCTCCTACTCTCACCAAAAGGTGACATTGAGATTGCCCAGACCAGAACTTCTTAATAGCATGTACCGTCAGGACGTCGTGTCGCTCAACATTTGAGTTGCACAAATGTAGGCCCATGACCATATGAGCAAAGGCTGGCAGAAAAAAACCTTCTTCGTGACTCTTAAGAACAAGTAAGACAATATTCGTAGTGTTGGTGATAGCACCGTAATCCGTTGCTAACACTATGGCGTGTCTTTCAAGTCGTACAGTCGGGATTATAATATTATTGTGGCTGTCTCACAAGTTTCAAAATAAATTATGTATTTCTCTGTGTATTTTACACTGCGGAACTCTTTAGTCAAACCTGAGTCGTTCACGCAAATTAAAAAAAGGGAGTGATTTAACCAGCAAGAAAATCCATAAACTTGTTGCATACATTTTTTTTCTTCCAGTTATACATGTGCTGTCATAATACACATTATTCCAATACGATATTATTTAGTTTACGAAAATTGAATTTCAATTATTAACATTCTGATAGACAATCTTACGGAAGGTGCAACACCTTTCATCAACGATATTACTCCATATAGTGACAAGTTTTAGGCCCGAAGACCAGCACTTCCTCCTTCCACCCGCATTGAAACTGTACTCGGACGAGTGAATCAATGCACGGCACATATCCTCTTCTTTTCTTGCGACTCCTCTTGATGATTTTGTGCCTGTGCTAGCATAATTACTAAACACGGCTTTCTGCCGGTAATCCATTTAAAACTTGCCCTCCTCGCCAATCAGTGTTCGCCCAGACCCAGTTTTAATTAGG
>PNEQ01097299.1:0-18858 GCA_003012365.1 Medauroidea extradentata
TTTTTTTTTTTTTTTTTTTTTTTTTAAGCCGTGAAGATCATAACTATGTCGTTTATCTGATCGCTTGATCGTTATGAGGAAAACCGCGGCAAAATAACACGTGATTATGAAGGCAAACCTGAAAAACCACTACACCTTCTGACACAAACAACAAAGCTAAGCGCACAACAGGTTTACACGCGGTCTTCTGGTACACACATTTTTTATTACTGTTCGTCATGCTGTTTGTAAGAATTTCTCGTCTATTCCGAGTATTAATAGCGCTCTGCACAAAAAAAAATTCGTAATTGTATTATTTTGCCACTGTCCGACTTTTACTCATTGCGTTAATAGTAATTTTCCTCAAGTAAAATATTTCCGGTTCCACAGTTTTTGTACGAGTGCACGTCAAAGTAGCGATCTGACATTTTCTCTACTTACCCAGAGTAAAAACTACTCAAACGACACGAATAAAATAACTGTGAAAATTCATGTATAAAGCTGCTGTACATGATTACACACATTTGTTAATTTAAGCAAAAAAAGTACTTACAGATATGCGTTTTTAGATTGCATAAGTAGCGAAACTAGTCAAATCGCTGCTATGTCATGAGTATGTACGAAAACTATGGAACAGAAAAATATTTTATTTGCCGGGAAATTGATGATAAACGTATTGTGTAAGAGTTTGGCAGTGTTTGGTGCAATTACACATTTACGAATTTTTAGGTGCAGAGTGATTTTAAGAGTGCCAACTAGTATTGTTAAATAGGCATGGGGGCACAGAAACGAAGGAGCGATAAGGGTGAAAATAATGCGTGCACGTGATGCTCTACAACTCTTAACGCGCAAAGTGTCTTATAACAATACTTTAGTTTCATGTATGAAAATCGAAGTAAGATAGCTTTCAAGCGCTTGGCCTGTGATTCGAATGTCATGTGATTCACGTCGAACATTCAAGAAGTGTTCCAGAAAGGAAATAAACACATTACGAGCGGTAGCCAACCACACGACGAGGGTTTTCGAGTGAAAAAAAAAAAAAAAAACACGACGAAGGGTCAGTGGTGATGTAGCGCCAAGAACGGAGGGGTTATGAAGTCGTTGGATGTATTGTGGCTCAAGACAGAGAATGTAGGGGATGAAATGAGAACGGAAAGAGACAAAATGAGGTTAAAGGGGAAGGGACAGGATGGAAGGGTTCCAGAAGAGCGAAAATAGAACAGCGAAGACGAGCATGGGTGCGAGAAAAAAGGGCAAATTGTGGGAAAATAGGGAGACAGAATAAAAAGTTGGAGTCTGAAGAGAGATGTTAAGACTGTGGAAGAAGGGAAAGCAGGATTTAAGGCGAGTGGGAAGTATGTGTATTTGCGAGACAATAAGACGAGGATTGGAACACTACAGGAGGGGAATAGGAATTAATGAGAAGAAGAGAACGCGCTCACTGATGGTTTTAGTGGTTCTTAGTTAAAAATAATAATAATGATGCAACACTGTCGACATTAACAGGGAAGTTATTTTTCCTTCAAAACCAGTTAACAATAAGATTTCACCAATGTGTGCGATAGTATTCTTGAATTATATACACTTACCCTAACCGTATTTATTATTACCGCAGTTTTGAAATCATTATCTGAGGTCGTAGGTCTAACATTCCGTGATTACCATACACAAAATTTACAGTTCAAATACACGTCAGATGAACGGGGAAAAAATGTCGTATGTTCAGTTCTAACGATATGTTGTGATACCACCGTATTTTTATAGGAACACTCGATTGGTTGGAACTATGGTAGCTGGTTATAGATGACGTGACTTGTAATTTAGAACTTACGGATCTCATCCCGACAATCTGCCTTGGATGTGACACCACTTCCTTCCTTCCTCAAGAGATATTCACCCACCTTTCCAGATTAAAGGCAGACCTAGTGCGGTGGACAGTAATTTTCATCGCCATGTTTTTATTATTATATTTGTACCAGATATTTTTTTCTTATTTCAGACACAAAATGTGACTAAATTTTGCTGTTATGAATTTTTTTTATCTCATAGTTTTCGCGTAATAGCTTGTTAAAGTCTAAATGTACATGTTTCCGTTTTAAGGACTACACTAAAACCAACTGACATACAAAACTGAAAAAAAAAAAAAATTCACAGTGGATAAAGACGTTGCCGGCTACAATTCCACGTACATGAAAACAAAGAATAAAAGCTTGTTTGTATTGAAATAAAATTTTAAAAAATTCAATATTTTTTTTAAATACAAAAACAATATATTTTGTGGCTTAACATAGCTGAAATTGTAGCCTACAAGATTGTTATTCACTGTGAATATTTTTTTTTTTTTTCAGTTTGGTAAGTGAGTTGGTTTCAGTGTCGTCCTTAAAACGGAAACATGCAAATTTTGCTTTAACGAGTCATTACGCAAAAACTATACAAGATAAAAACTTTTATAAGAGAAAAATTTAGTCACATTTTGTGTCTAAAACAAGAAAAAGTCTGGTACAAATATAAAAATAAAAACATAGTGATGAAAGTTGCTGTCCACCGCTATTTTAGGTCTGCCTTTAATCCGGAAAGGTGGGTGAATATCTCTTGGGGAAGGAAGGAAGTGGTGTCACATCTAAGGCAGATTGTCGGGATGCGATCCGTAAGTTCTAAATTTTACGTCAGGCGTGCTGTCATCTATACCGCCTCCTTAAAACGTTCCAGTCTATTTACCAAAATAATTTATAAAAAAATTTTGTGAGATTTTTGGCGAAATATAATTTTAGTGTTTAATACAAACCTGTTCAAATTCACGGAAGATATGTAACAGTCCAGTACGTCTAGCACTACAAATAGGGAGAAGACATATTCGCGGGTTCAATAACCGGCATGATAGACTCCACTATCGTACGCATACACGATCAATGCTGTTCGTTCGTTGTGTTTTGCCAGTGGGTAGCAACTAATGGACAAATGGTCAAGCACTGAACGTACACAGGACAGTGTATTCTAACAAGCAGGTCACTGAACTTGCGAAATATTCCTTTCCTTAACTATAAGTTTACAGTGAAGTGAACAGATTTTTACCAGCACTCAACACCTAGATCTTTAGCGCTTGTGAGAGGTGACATGATGCAAGTACGGAAAGAAGGTGAGGGGGAATACGGGAGATCACCGAGCCGTAATCTGGCATGATTCGAACATGCGAAAATCCGGGAACCGACCCCGCCGGTAATCGAACCCGGATCGTCTTAGTATGTGACGAGCGCTCTAGCCCCTGTGACAACCGCAACCCCACCAACCTCCTGTTACGTGTATCAAGTTGATTAATAGACCTACAGCAAAAAGTACTCCCCAATATGTTTTCATTTTAATGAAATTTTGTAAATAAATAAAATAAACTACAGACGTTACAGCCAATACATATTTATAATAATCTAAACTGGCAACATCACTAAAAAATATAGGCTTGCCGTGATCAGCGGCGTCATTTCAGGTTTTTCTAGGGGGGAGGGGGCAAGATTTTGTTTTCCGGCGACAGTGACCTTGTTGCATCTTTTTTATTAATTAAGCAAGTATAAATTAGATTCTTTAATAATAAAACTTCAGTTGTATGTGCTTAAGTTAGCATTATTTAAATTTAAAAATACAAAAAATATATTCTAAATCCAGGAAGGGGGGGCAATCCCCCCCTCCCGTTTTCTTCTGTGGCCCCAAACGACGCCCCTGGCCGTGATGATTTCAAAATAACATATTTTATACAATTAACGTTAGAACAAAATGAATCATATAACAACTCCTATACACCGTTATTTTATTCACTGAAATATAGGCTACTATACATAAAACACTAACAATGATTCGAGCCCAGTGAAAATTTCTGTTATTAGTTACGATATGTTGTGGTAAAAAAAGCACATTTACATTCCTCCAAAGAAGCAGAGATGATCCAAGCCGCACCCTTGTGTTTTCCAACAGGTGTAAATTGGTGCAAACTAACAACTATACCAACCCAAACGCCGATAGCGGATAACGGTGTAGATATTTAAAAAAAAAAAAAATACTAGTGAATTTTAATAGTATTGCAAAGAATTTTTGCACACGCCTACTGCGCTAGGATTTTTTTTTTTTTTTGCTGCAGACTGTAAACATCTCTAACAGTTCATTGTGACTTGCAATGAAAAACAGTTACAAGGACAGCCTTTCAAAAGTTAAGACAACTGTACGCTAAGGTTAATAAATGCCACTAGCTTCTGCTTAGTATCTGTGCGATTTACCGCCAAGACTGATTTATTTCGACTGCGCGTAGGCAGTTGCTAGTAATCAATATACATGGCGTTGTTCAGTTAATGGCTGAGCAGTAAAGTCAGCCAGCTAACACAGACCATAAACGTACCTGACAGAACAAAGCGGTGGCACTCACGAGGCGAGGTGAGGTCAACTGTGACATTGACGCAGCACCCTAGGACGTATCTTCTTCCACGTCGAGTCTGACAGTCAGCGGCAGTATACGTTTTGTTGCCGGCAGATTTATTGCCTTCGGTCGTACTAAAGACTCGCACTTTGGCGGCGGGCCATCGGCGAATGAACGAGTCACCTATACCTAACTATATACGTAATTGATTGCAGCACAGTTTCTGACTTCTATGGCCGCGCACCTCTTCACAGTAACATACACGTTGTTGCGAAATTGCGTGTCAATATGTTGAGTGAATAACCCTCGCGTATATATCGATGGCCCAGTTCAAAAGTAAAACAACAACTCAAAATTCCCAGTTTAGAGTAAAATGCATATACAGTATAAAGATTTCCACTGTGCCAAAAAATTGTATATTGAAATATTTGGTTGCTGTTAATTTGAAGCAAAAGTATAGAGGTAACTATTTTAGGTGTTTAAAATGTATATAGTCTGCCTTGTTGAAATTACTACTCGTGAAAACAAAAGAAATACAATTTCTAGCTCTTTACTGACAATCATAAAAAGTGCCATGTTATTAAAACAAGTGAATTTATGTGGTGTTTTTATTTTCGACTGAGTAGAGTGCACTTCCGTCTATGTGTTGGTGAGCCAAACTCAAAAATGCCATGTGTGAGACGTTCGCCTTTCGAACTGGGCCATCGATATGAACATTGGACCGAAAACGCTCCATTGGCCTACTTTACTACCGTAAACTAGGTTAAATAGCGACACAATTTGCAGTAAAATATTTCAGTACAAAATCTGTTTGAGAAAAAAAAACTGAATTATTAGACAGGCAAGTTAATGTTGTTTACAAAGTTTTAACTAAAAAATAGTTTTATTTAAGGTCAAGATCTAAACTAATTTTGTTTTCCTACTTCGCTACAGCGTCCCGAGTCACCCCAGTTTACGATACAGGTCTCATGACTTACAGAACGTTGTACGCGAGCTGGATTACGCTGCTGCGGAATGCCACATCAGACAATGATTACCGTCCAATTAAATACGGCTCTTCCGGTATGTAGTTGTTAAAAATAGCTGCAATGGCATTTTATAATAGCACGATCCAATCAGTACGCTATATACTATACATATGTACTGATAACTGTATATTACAGAAACGGTGCATTTTAGAATCATATGTTCATACACTATAGGATTGTTCTTCTAGACGTGAGGATTGTTCCAAGATGTTAACAAGCAGTTCTGCAACAGCCTGTATAATCTGGCGCAACCTTTTTACTACCTATTTCTGACAAGTATAACTAAACGTAAATATGATTGCTTCTATCGTCACTCTTTAGCATAGTGAATAATTGAGCATACTGCTACGGAAGACTTAGTGATATTAAGGCCCACCTATCCACCCCTCCCCCCTAAATAGGCTGCATTTGAGTGCGTGATGCAGAAAATCGATGGAGTGTTAAGGTTGCCGTTGACCGGCGTATGTAATGCATCATCGCTAGAGATGATGGTATATCGCGAAAATGTTTTGTGTCAACATAGCCTTGAAAACACTGACACAACGTAGCTGTCTGCAGACCAATAACATGCATCAAATATTAAAATAGCGGCATTCTTATTGGCTTAGTCAAATAGGGCAGTAGCTTCACGAACAAGGAAAAGCCAGTAATCTTTTGATAAGCTGAACGCACGTTGAAGCCTAGCAAATAGTCAAGTTTTCCCGCGATAAACCATCATCTCTAATTATCGCCTTTCCGCGCAAGCCACTCAGCTGACGTGCCGTGCTTTACTATTATCCTTTTCCTTATTAAACTTTAAGCAGTGACCACATTATTTTATTTACGAGCAGCGTAGTTCAAAGTCTAACACTCGTTTCTATAGTTGTGTTTTTGGAATCCAGTTTTTATTTATTTTTTTTTTCAGATACGGCTATCTGTATAAGTCATTTGTGACCATTTTACGGGGCCCGAAAATAATGTTTCTAATAAACGTACCCGCAGTTTTAAATCTATAGCGACATAGTTTGAAGTGTGTGTTATTTTCGTATATATACAAATGTAATGTGCGTTAAATAGTTTCGTAAAAAAAAGAATAGTAGTAACATGCTGCAACGCATTTTAAGCGCAGGTAGAGAGAACCCTTAAGTGCGCTGCGACCCTCGGAGCCTTGCGGTGAAAAATTATATGGATAAACATGTTAAACTGTGTTCGGTGTGACTCGGTACCTGTCGACCCTACATATATGCCACTACTGTCGTTTTGTTCAATTTGGGTACGGCCCACATTGCTATAGGATCTTTTAGGTTGTTCTATAAATAGGTCCTACCCTGAAAAAATGAACAAATACGTACGTTCATTATCAAAAGACACTAGAAAAAACTGTTTAGTTTCCTTACAATTTTATTCTTGTAGCAATTTTCTCTTCTTCTCAGTGCAGAAAATATGGTTGTTCCGAAAAAATATATATTGGAAGATAAGTGAGCCTCGCCAAATACATAATTTTGCATTAAGGCCATGATATTTCATTTATTTTAAACAATTACAAATAACTCGAATTTTTTTTTAACCAAATGCTTTGAAAAAATTTTAAACAGTGTATAGTTATACGATACACAATTTTGCCAGAGCGTTTTTTTTTAAAATAATGTACCGTTTGCTAGCAAAAAATTATTTTGCGTCATTTTGGCTTATTTTGACAACAAAATATGTGATATTTTAGGGGTAAAACTCCGTTTGGTGTGTTACAACAGAAAAATTCAGAGACAAACGATGATATAAAAGTGTTAAAATTGTAAGGATGAATTTCTGAAACATTTATTAATTTTACGTTAAAAAAATATATATTCGAAACCACTGCAAAACTAAAGAGCGAGGCCTTAAATACTTATTCTTATGCCAGGTCTGCGCGGCAGGCAGCAGCCTTAACACTATGTAATGGAAGGTTTTACAATACATTTTCTATGAGAGTTTATTTCCTCCTTGGTAACAAATCGCACCCCTCATTCAAGCCCTTCTTTCCTCACATAGAGGTCCGTTAGGTGGATAATCGTTGGAGGTCCCGTTCCACACTTTCAAAAACACTAATATAACAATACGTTAACGTTGTATATATAAAGTTTTGCTGGAATGTGAAAATCACTGACATATAAAACCAAAAAGAGAACTATTAGAAAGCAATTTTTTCTTCAGTTTTGTGAGCAAACGTTACGCGTATCTGGTTAACTATTGTGTTGAATAATTTTGTAACTTTAATTTCGGTGCAAGAAGGTACATTAAATGAACGCGACATTCTGACAAAATATTTTCTTAAAAGGACTGCAAAAGTTGTTCCGTGGAGAGCTTCCCCCCCCCCCTTCCCCTTCTGATGATGATAGAATTCCTGCAATTCACAACAAACGCATTCAGTGAAATTTATGCACCACCCTCTCTTAACATTTACCCTCATATCGTCCATATCTGACAAAACCTTTAAAAACACTTGACTCAAACATAGGCAGTTAAAAAAAAAGTAGCTAACTTCCAAGTCATAAAGATATAGCGACGAGTCTTAAGAATACTAAACTAAACATTCGACTGCCGCGGATCTTATTTACTGCGCCTTTCACAGACGGTTCGTTTAACTTTATTTCTTTTTAAAGATCTATAACAATATAATTACGAGATATTATCACCTTGTTCTTCAGATCAGTACGAAATTTTTGTGTGAAAGCAAACGAATAGGTCTTGTGTTCATAAACAGAACACATACTAATGCTGATGTATGGAAGCGCCGGAGCCGCGGGGGCAGCAGAGGCAGCCCCACCCCCCTCGGTTCTCATTTGTGTGTGGTCGGGTAAAGTTTGTGTTTTGACCGCCCCCTCCACATTTTTAGGGTATGTGTAATATATTTGCAACTTTATTTGAAACATTTTTTTCGTTGTGATTATGGTTGCTCTCTACTCAATGTTTCTGTTCGGAAACATCTAAATTGCCCTATTTTGTTCCTTAAAATTCAACATTTTCCAGGGAGGACCCCCGGACCCATAGTTTTTTGGGGTACATGTACCTTCGCAACATAAATGAGTCTTTGCCCACCCCCTCCCAATTCAAAATTTGCTCCGGCGCGCCTGCTGGTGCATTTCCTTTGTAATATAAACCTTCCATGACATTCGCTCATTTGGTCAAAAAATATTATTAGTCTCGGCGCAAAAAAAAATATACGAATGATAGATTCGCAACATGTAATTCGCCTATCGTATGAGGATTATAGTGGTGTAATTAATAATGTCGGATATTGAGTAGCCTCGAGAAGGAAACAAAGCGTTATGTTTTAAGTTGGATTCAGTAGTCCACAAAATCGCCAGTAATAGACGTAGAGAAAATTAGTTCCGATGCGGGAGTTTTAAAAATGAGATGCTGCTGAGAAGTGGCGACAATCACCCTTCAGTGCAACTTTTAAAGTGTAACGTGTGTTGCCATCTTGGATTAGATTAAATAATCAATTTTGCAACAAAATTTAATTCCAAACTATTTTTGTATAATATTAATTCATGAGATACATGACATAGTAAACAATTGTAGAACAACATTAGTAAAATAAAATTACTTCATTTATTTAGCTTGTTAATCTGCAGTAGTTGAATACAAAAAAAAATCCATTCTGAATTTCTACCAGGTAAACTAATGAATTGATATCCTTAAGAGTGCGTGGTAGATAAATAAAGGCTGAATACATCAATTGATTTCTATGGATAAAATACTCAAAGACAATCCTAGATAAGGGTATTTGCCAACTATATGAGTAAATATTTATGCAGAATTACTAATTCGTTACGCGTGATCTCTTGCGCCGCAGTTAAATGCACGAGGTTCCGGCGTCAGAGATTGTGCCTCAGAAGTTCGTAACACTGGAAACAATTTTGTTTAAAACGTTGGGTAAAACTATTGTCTAGGATTGTTATTGTTTAATTTTCACAAATGGCTTCAAGAAACCTACAGTTATAGATTAATGCTTTTAGCGTTGAATTATGTACACTGTAAAAAAAAACTTCCTGAAATGTTTAGGAAGTTATTATCCCAGACGCAGTATGGGACAGTTACCATACTTCCGCCTTGTAAATATGCAAACGTTTACAAATGTTACAATACAAGTCTGGTAACTTCAGTATACATTTGACTGTTTTATAAAAAGGTTTAGGAGTGTTACCATGGATGTCTGGGAAACTATTCTACCATACCTACTTTCTTAGCGCTTCTATACGCTCGTCTGGTAAATTTGCAAACTATTTTTAGAGTGTACCACGTCCTCTTAAGACGCCCGCCTTCCTAGCTGTTGGACTTTTCTACAGCAGGTTGTAAATAAGCATTTATTTGCAAAACTGTTAAACGTGTTTACAACGTACCCACCTACGAAAAGGAAACACTATCCTCAGAGAAGGCTTATAAAGTACTATCAACAAATCACGCGTATTGAAAACACTATTCTCGAGTCCCAAAACATGTCCGAAAACAGCCTTTTCGCACAGCTGTAGCACAAATTCTACTGCTTAGATCGATACAAAACTATTCAAAAGGCCTACAGTGTACTTTAGTACAGATTTTCCAGCAATAAAATATCAGGGTCACCGCGTACGATCCCATAGTTCCAGCAATCCAACGAAAACATTGCCGGTCTTATAGGGGCGATAGGACACTTGCTGGCTCGTCAAAATTCGTCTCTTACTGCTTCTTCGCTTCTGAGCCTCTAATATGGAAAACATATTCAGGCAAGCGGCGGCGTTAGGGGGATCGTTTTTTCGGTTTTTCTTATAAATCAGGGAATAGACACATTGTTTTACTTTTTTTCACGCTGACAAGGCATAGTTTATTGTTTCATTCACTTTTTGGAATCCATATGGCATTGTTTCTTTTAATTTTGTTGCCTCTGTAGTCGCTCCAGTAAATAAAGCAATTTTTCCTTTTCAGCTGTTTCCCGTTGCAAAAAAAAATTAATATATTATGGTTCCAACAATCACAGAAAATCTATTTAGTTTGTATCTATGCCCAGTCGTGACAAAAATTTTGATACATCGACTAGAACCGAATTATCGAGAAGAAACGGATAAATCCAAGGTGGTAGGGATCAATACCCCTTAATGGTTTATCCAATTTTTCCGGTAAAACATATTTTACGCCCATCGCGGCCAAGTGTATAAACATAAATAGAAAACAAAAGTTATTATTTCTTATGGAAGAGTTTGGCAAAGGACAATTTTCGCCGCTAGTTGCACAGGAGTCGATGAGGTTGCTAGAAAATGAGAGATGGTATTAAGTTGAATGGAATTAACACTAGCTAAGGTTTACAAAGAAAAAAGTCACGTGATTTAAAATTTTTAGTGGAAAAAACAAACTCATTCCTACTGAATTTAATTTTTATTCTCTAAATAATAAAAACAACTTTACAATCACGAAAGTTTACAAACCGGAAATTATGCCTGATGTATAGAGATGATGGTTTAACGCGGGAAAAGTTGACTGTTTGATGGATTTCAATACACGTCCAGCTTACCAGAAGATTACTGGCTTTAGCTTATACGTAGAGCTGTTGCACTATTTGACTGAGCCAATAAGAATACCGATATTGTAATATTTGATGTCTGCAGACAGCTACGTTGTGTCAGTGTTTTCAAGGCTATCTTGGCACAAAACATTTTCGCGAAGTACCATCATCTGTACTGATGTACAACCTCCTTGACGATACGAGCTGAACTAGCAGCGGAAATGATCCCTTGCTAATATAACAAGACAGAGTTTCCTAACCTGTACAAGAATTCACTATGGTTATACTATACCAAAAATTTAAAAAATCCTAGATGAAAGAGGAGAAACGTTAATAACACGAGTCCCTTCCCCGTGCAACATGGCGTCATGGTTCAGAGAAAACAAAGTAGCTGAGCTAGTGTGAAGTTACTTACGTCCGAGTCGGCTCCTTTGTCGGCGCCGGGGCAGGTGAAGGTCACGTACTCGTGGCATCTCTTGTGGACCACGAAGCTGCACACTGGAACACAAGAAATATACATCACAGTTAGATGTGGTTGTCCACGTTGCGCGACATTTACTTGGGAAAACTGTTTGGAACGAAGCTACTTCAGTTCCGTCCCAGCTCAGACACAGTACAAGTATACACAGAGGTTTAGATACTTTAAAAACTTACAGCGTGAACTACTTCAGAAGAAATAATTCAATCACAAAACTGGTCGACGTGTTTGACAGGGTCTGCTTTACCAAAGTAACAGTTTCTAAACGTGTCTGTTATACATTTTTTTAAAGAGTAAAATGCCAAAACATATTTTACCGCTGTTTTGGCCGCTTACATGCCTGCGAAATGTCTAGATAAAAGTGTAGGTTTGAGCAGCACAAAAATACGGCAATTTTTACGCCATAAAACAACAGGGTAACTTCCGAAAACAAGCCACACTAGAGAATGTAAACAACGCGACGGAGCGACAAAACACTAATTAAGCACCGCGCGCGCGTGTGTGTGTGTGAAGGCGATGTGACAATGAATACACGCGTTTGGATCGTCCTTACCCCCCCCCCGCCCCCCTACAATGCTTGTAACCTTCGAGCACACTAAAAACAGTTTTGTAAATTAGCAAAAAAATTTGAAAACTAGTTTAGTTATTGTAACGTAACAAATAATTTTTGTAAAGTTTTTGAGATATTCTTGAAAACGTATGGATACAACAATAAACACCATTTCCTGCCAAATTTACGATAATTATTTGCAGGGCCAGTAAACATAATTTTTTGGTCACCAATAAAAAATTTTGTATTAGCTACAAAATTATTTGCCTGTCTAAATACTAACAAAACGTTTCTTCCAGTATGTCCCTTCGGAATATAACTATATTATGCCTACATGAAAATGGAGATAAATAATTCGAGTGAGTCCTTATTTGGGCATATATCTAGACGCCAGTTTCAAGCATAAATAAACGTACCTTGTTACATGTGCAAACTAAGTTACTGTTTTTTTTTGGGGGGGGAAAGGGGGGAGAAGTAAAATGTTACCGAGAAAGATTACGAACGATATATATATATATATATATATATATATATATATATATATATATATATATATGTATGGCTACAAAGTGCCCTGCCCACTAAACCGGTATCATGGACGCAGAGATCTAATTTAGACCATAGTGTGGTCCTAAAAGACATTATTAACTTTCGGAAAATATACCTCTGACTCGGCGAAAACTTCAGAAGGCTATCGACTGATCAGCTAATTACGTAACTCGTGTATCAACTGTGTAGTAGCGTACCACGCCTTTTTTTTCCCCACGACTCAATACGTTTCTACGAAAAGAACACACACTTCTAACTACGCTTCTATGATTTTAAAAATGTAGCACGCTTCAGAAACATGATTTTGGGACCCTTAGAAATTACTATAAACGGCTTTTTAAATTTGCTGTGCCTCGAAAATACCACTCACATTCCTAAGACACATAACTAGAACCTTTGTTACGGCCGTTATTACATACCGTAAACCGGAGTCACTTTGACCATTTTCGGGGTTACTTTGACAATTTAACATATCAGTTTTTGGGTTTTCTGGTAATTAAACAGATAATCTGAGCCGAGTATTTTAAATAATTCTTTTTATCCTTATAGCTAATGCTTGAAACTTTCGTCAATAAATAAAATAAAAACCAAAATTTTGAGTTGTCAAAGTAACCCCGGTTTACGGTACTACTTTCAAATAAAACTGCAGGGTCACCGCTTTAAAGCCCCCATACAAATATATAACGTATATGTAGCCTATATAACGATGCGTTTCTCGTCGAGCGTGACAGTCTGACCCTCATCGCTCCCCTGTTTCCTCAAGAACTCGGCCAGGTATCCAACGGATGAAAATCAGGTCAGAGACACATCAGTGATAGAGGTACATTTTTAAATTATATATAATCAGCTTGATGACATTCTATTATGTGTAACTGGCGTGGTTGGAGTGTTACCTGCCCCGACTGTGTGGGACCTCTCAGGGATTTAACCTAACTCTGGGGCCGATTAAATATCGCTTTTTATGAATGAAACGCACAATTTGTTTTTCTGCTTTGCGTCTAGTTGCGCTGTAGCGGGATTAAATACCCACACGCAGAAGTACAAGACGTTTCGTGATGGTTACAAAACTGTTGTAGATATACGCCCATCAAATAATTCGGCACAAGTAGCTTTGTTTGTGCATGCGTGACTAAAAAAACGTGGGGGATATGGTCAGTACCAACTATGACTAGAGGCACAAGTGAATGCACGATTTACTTGCTACCCTACGTTGGTGCAAATGGCAAGACGTGATATTTAATCGGAGCCCTGGTTGGAATGTTTCTACTTAGTGGCCAGACGCACAATGTCTTGTGTGTGTGTGTGTGTGTGTGTGTGTGTGTGTGTGTGTGTGTAAAGGTGATTGGTCAGGTAAGGTAAGTGGACTTTACGTCTCGTCGACAGCGAGGTCGCTAGAGACGGTGACCCAAAACTTGACTCAATTATTCTCTCTTATCAACAATTCATTCATTGTATACTGTAATGATGTTATACAGATGCACATTAACTCCCGCAAGATAAGTCTATAGCTATGTTGTTATACATGAATATTTAGATAGCATACACAAAATTGTATGTTTGTTTTAAACACCTAATGGCGTATTCATAGTTTCACTACAAATATTTAACTTTTTTTTATACTTACGGTATTCATTCATATGTAAAAATAAGGTAAACAATTTTAGTGCATCTGGCTAAGTTAATGAATCATTTTTGCGATATTAATTTTGTATTTAAGTGTTTCTTGTAGTTATAGTTTTATTTTTGTTTGTCACGCATGTATGATTTTAATTGTATAAAACGTGGTTAAGTGTAAGAGAAGGCGAAAGCCTTAACTTCGCCACAAACAAAGTCATTAAATAAGTAATAAATAAATAAATAAATGAAAGGAACTGGGAGAGGAATCGTCCCAACATTCGCCTGGAGCGATTTCGGGAAACCATGGAAAACCGAAATCATAATGATCGGAGCTGGGGCTCGAAACCCAGTCCTCCACCTGACTCGGTTAGGAGTGAATGGTACGGGGGTGTGGAAGGGATAGAATCTCGTGGCCAGTATTTCAATGAATACCGGAGATATAAAATCGCTTGCTACATCGGAACAACCCACTAAATGAATAAGAGGTACTTTCTAAAGTACGATAAGAAAGAAGTGTTGCAGGTGAGGCTAGACACAGATCACACACTTGTATTCATGGGACAGTGTTTACGACTGGACAATAATTTATTCGAAAGTATGTACGTTAATTGCGCTATGAGGAATACATTTTCCAAATACCAATATAATTAGAGATGGGGACATTTCGCGAATTCAATTACCTGTATGGTAGAATCCATTGTCCTGTGCATACTTTAGCCCCGTCTATTAGTTCATTGTCTGTTGTTCCACTGAGTAGCAGCTAGTGGACAAACGGTCGGGGCTTGAGTATGCATAGGATATTTGATTCTAACATGCTGGTCATTTAATTCGCGAAATTTCCCCATCTCTAAATATAACAATAATGAACGATACGGAATCATAATGAACAGTTACTGGTCACGTAAAATTATATCTTGAGAGGGAAGGGGCGATAATAGCTTATCAGGGAAGATAAGATCAAATTGTACTTCATTCTTGCCTGAAATTGGGATGTTAAGCCGACCATGAGGGAAGTTTTATCTCATCCCAACCCCTTCGCAGTCGGTCGGGATGTAATTGACGACCTTCAGAAGGCGAGTCATGCAAGCTGCTGCACAGCCAAACTGGCTCGATACTCGGAGAAGAAGGCGGCTCGGCGAGTTCTTGGAAAGTGTGGAGTAAAGTTCGCCTGGTGGAGGGGCTGACGAGCAAGAGGGGCGGGGCCTACAGAAAATCCAAACAAATGATCTTCCGGTCAGGTGAGGTTAGAACAACAATCGGGCGTGACAGGACACGGAACGAAGGGCGATAAAAAATGGCACTGACGCTTATCACGCAAGGACGTCAGCTCGAAAGACCTTTCTACTTGCTCTTTTAGTGACAGAACGATGACAAATTACTCCGACTTGGATGCAGGCGAGCTCGATTATTTACGCGAGAGATAAAGTCTTATAAATCGTACTTCACGTCAGCGAGGTTTACTATTATTTTCTTAATTAAAAATTCACCAGAATCCGTTCTCTGGATAATATCCGAAATATCTCCATCCCAGAGTCCTGAAGTAAGTAATAATGGGGACTTACCTGCTGAAGCTAAGCTAAGTGGGACTCAGTACCTATCGAACTGACATTTATTTTTCATATCGGTGTGGCCCACATTACTGTATAATTTTTTAGACTGTTCTTTCAACACCCTTAAAACTGTGATAAAATAAGTATTTTTATTTCTAAAAAAAACCGTTGAAAACACTTACTAATTAAGTCATTTGCACATTTTCATTACCACAGCAATATTTTTCCTAGCTTTGCACAAAACCGTTTTTTCCCGAAAGCGATATCTAGAGATGTTTGCTGGACATCAACGTACGTTAAACTTACCAGAATATTACTGTCTTTAGCTTGTACTTGGAACTGTTTTCCTATTTGACTGAGTCAATACGCATCCCGATATTATAATTTTTTATGCCTGTTACTGGTCTGCAGACAGCTGTCTTGTGTCAAAAATGTATCACCGAATCGTATATGTTGCAAGAAACTATAGAGTTTTCAAGGGTATGTTGGAACAAATAATTTCCGCGTTACATCATCATCTCTAGCGATATCGTGAAATGTGGCTGAACCCCACCTAATATAATTTAACACGTAAATCCTTACTCTCTCGCCAGAGTTCCGGGGTGGACAGCACCCTTAACCTCTTGCTTCCTAATGTGTTGACGTAGCATTTCTTATAGCAACTGACTGATGATGATAAGTCCCATTATTTTTCAACGAGATCATCATTGTTGTTTACCCAAGTATAAATGTTGATAAGGACGTATGCCGCCATGCCAATTTTTATTTAATCGAACAGTCTTCAACTCTGGCTCAGTAAAACTAAATGTAACTTCAATGATTCTAGGACGGAGATAAATAGTGAAAAACACTATACTGTGATATTCACGCCCATATCAGACATTGTGTATATGGAGATGGTTTGTCGTTATGGCAACAACCAACGAACGCGTGAGATGGACTTTTCACTTATAGACTGTCCAAAGTGACGGGGGAGCTTAAGTCGTGCTCATTTGATTTATTTTCTTACATTTTTACGTCAGACACTCTTGTTAGTGACATTGCCATATGACAAAAACATTACATATTTCATCATTTTCCAATGTTAACTTCTTAGACAGCAATAACTGTATTTTGAAGTATATATTACGTAATACGGGAAGGAAGGCCCTGATAGAAAATGCTTGCTGTAATTTGTAAGGTCTCTACCGGATATCCAAGAGCTTGACGCAAGTGACTAATCAGGGACGTTAGACGTAGATGGATGTTTCTACTACTTAACAAAAGCTGAGCGACCATGCCGCAACGAAAAAGGAAGGAAGATACATGTATTAATCCTCGCTGCATTTTGAATCTGTAAGAAGTTCTGGTGATTGTTGCTTGTGTCTCAAACCTAAGTAGCCACGGGATAGACGTTCTACACAGATATTGCTCACTAGCTTAAAATTCAGCCAATAATATACCGCGACTGTAAGACGCTTTCTAACAAGCAGTCATATCATTTGTCTCGACCAACGTGTGAGGCATTATATGCCGAAAGAAGAATACTATTGTGCTAACGAAATTATTAACAACAGATAATGCCACATCACATTATAGTCTCCTGAGCAAAAACTAATATTTTTAGATGTAACACCTGGGTGTCCCTCTTCGGAAATGACATGGATAGGAAAAAAAACAATAAGAGATTCTTTGAGTAACCTGTGTTGTAATACACGTTTCTTTGAGATAACCAATTTCAAAATACTATTTAGATGTTCGTATGGAAACCTACGTGTACGAAAGGAATCAACAAAGTTAGACTAACGATAACTACTTATGTTAAATGCAGACAAATAAAAACCAAGAAAGGATTATTTAATTTATGCTGACACTGGGTGCACAAACGAGAAAAATTTGGTGGCAGAGCAGCAAATAAATATTTTTGAAGGAAGCAACATGGAGGGCAAAATAATCAACTACAGAGGCGAAATACAATCAGTGGCCAGGTTCAGTAACACTTTTATGTAGGCTATAACAGCAAGACTATTAACATGAATTATTATCATAATGATTCTGTTGAACAATGATTTTAAAACATCATCGGAAAATAAGACAAAAAACACAAGACAAAAAGGGGAAAACCTTAAATACTTGAAAGAACGTGTTCGCTGCCAGCTAGAGCTTGCGAGAAAATAAATGGAAATGGACTATTTAAATTCTAAAGGAAGCTACGCAGACTCCAAAATCTATACTTAGAGGCAATGATTTTTGTTGAAAAGAACTATGCAACATTTTGTTTCAGTGCACATCTGCAGCTCTGCTTCATGGTCAGTAACTGGCTGTTTTTAACTCTCAACATATTTGGGATCTACCCGCCAATCGCAGACGTGTGGTGTCGCAATGACGTTATTCTCATTGGCACCGTCAAATGATTAGGCGCATTTTAGCGGTTGAATTGGTAGCGGTACCTGTGAACAGAGCATTTTAGCGCTCCTGTTTATAAGGGTGTTTGCAAACATGCTGCGAACACTCTGAGGGTGTTTGCACGTTTCTGGCAACCGAGGCAGGAGGACGGTTACAGAGTTTGTTCACACGATGTTTTTCTTTACCATTATTTCCTGTTTTATCTCGAATAAATCTGAAATCAAAACAAACTGTATTTATGCGCAATATGGATGAGACTTAAGATATTCTGAAAGAAAATTACGCAATATTAATTTTTCATTTTATATAGCTGCATAATTAAATTTCCTTTCACAATTTATTATGTTGTACGTATGTAAAAATAGTGACAGCAGTCTATTTTCCAACAAACGTATTCATGAAGACGTGTTTCGCTTTGCGCAGTCCAATTCTATTCCTGATAAGGCATTGGCAAATATACATAATTTCGTAACTCCATGTTGGTAGCCATTTCTGTTCACTGAATATTGCATTTTAGCCATCTCTTGTAAATACAAACATTTACCGCAAATGCTAGCTAACAGCTTGTGGCCAATTCAACCGCTAAAATACGCCTAGTGTAAGGGTTAGCTATGTTGAACCAAGTACATGTACGTTTATGAGTCCCTGAGTATATCTGCTGGTTGTCGGCGCTCGGCAACAGTAGCTTGTGCGTGATCAGCCCCCTTGCCTAGCGTCTCTCCCGCCTTGCCCCACTCCTTCGTGTCTTCGGACCTGGAGGCAGGACAGTTGGTAACCAGCAACGAGTGTGTCATGACGTGTTCGGGAGAGGCGGCACTCACGATAG
>PNEQ01097300.1:0-18858 GCA_003012365.1 Medauroidea extradentata
GTGGGGTACGTTATGACGCGCGCTTGTTGACGGCGGTGCGCAGTACTACACGCACTTGTTGATGGTGGTGTACGTTATGACGCGCGCTTGTTGCTGCCAGTGTACTCTCGCCGTGGAGCGGTTATCAAAGCTACGCGCGTGGGATGGGCGCCTGGCTGTTAGGGCGCAAACCAATTCCCCGGAACTGGCTATCTTCTGACGCCTTTCATTAATCACAGCAACTACGAGCGGCCGGCGTGTGAGAATCAGGCATGAAGGAGGAGGGATGGGTGGGGGCAGCTCGCGGAAGCTTGTCTGCCATCTTCTACGTCAGTTAGCAGTGCTGCCGACAATGCGAACATATATGCCACCAGATTTTCATTCAAAACCAAGCAGATTGATAGAAGCAATCGTGGTTATAGTTGTAACATAGCACAATTCAATTTCGCACTAAACATCTTGTCTAATTATTCCTTTTTTTCACACGCCTAGGGGCCAATAATTGTTCGGTAACAAATAGTTCTGTAAAGGAAAATAATCCACATTTTATATATAAGTACCAAACATTATTCAACTTTAAGAGCCTGTCACTAATCGTGAACAAATAAAAAATACAGACATAATCAAGGGGCGCAAGTCAGCCTATCCCTACGTGTTACCAAATTCAATGGCGTCATATTGTGGCCCATAATATGCCATACAATGTCCTGTACCAATGTTTGCAAAGCCCACCCCTGCTAAAGTACATAATCCCCTACCTTCGTCTGCAATATATCAGCGTTCAATTTGGTAATGTAACAATAGAGCAGCATAACGGTCTAGTTATTTTATAACGTCTTTGGACATAATAATTTAAGTATAAGATCCTTGAACCGTCACAATATTATTGCTCTCTGCCCATACCTATCCCCTTAACCAAAATAAAATAATTATTTACAATACTAATAAAAACACTTGTACTGTTCAGGATGTCTTTCCGATAACAAAGGAAACGTTTTTCTGTTGTAATTTGTATTTTAGCATAATTATAGTCACTTAATACGCGCATAAGTTTCGCAGTTTATGACTCCATACAACTTGTACTACAATCATGCCTTTGCAGCTGCAAGTGGGCAGTGTTATAGTTTGTTAAGAAAATTACAATTACATATATTTATTTATTTATTGGGATGGCAGTTATGAAACTCGAAATACAGAATGTTGTCAAATTGCATGTCAATATTATGAGGTGATATATTTTACACCTAGAGTAACAAACAAAGTTTCCGCATTACAGTTGGCAACACATGACATATGAGTCATAGGTCGTTGGCTGCTGGTTTCTCAGTTATTCCTCGTGTAAAGGCTCGGTTTGAGTCGCCATATTGAATTTTATTATTTTTCGCTTTGTTTTTTTTTTTTTTTTAATTCTGAGAAGAAAATGTTGAATCGGCGACTATACCGCAAGTTCTATTTGCCTTGAACTACAATGCAAGCATGGCAATAGAGCTAGTAATGTATAGTTAGTTCGCAATTTGTCAGACAATTTATTAATATAAAATAAATTTACCACACACATTGCGGCGTCATTAAATCTTAACGGCTAAATCGCAAGGTCTGTACTGTAGCGAAATGTAAATAGAATTTGAGGTATAATCGCGTATTTAACATCTTTCTTCTTAGGATTCAAAAAAAGTGAAAAATAATACAATTCAATATGGCGACTGAAACCGAGCCTTAACGGGTCAGTGACACAGCGGAGCAATATACAATGTACAGAGCTGCAGTAATGCCATTACACAGCAACACGATCTGCCAGTATTGGATCGCAACCATTTTGTAAGGGCGGCAAAACTGGCTTACACCCCTGCTTAATATTTTGTTTTTAAGAATATTACGATTATATAAGTTATATATTGTGTACAAAATAATTAACCTTGCTGTAACATTCATTTTGATGTATTAATTTAGAAATTAAATTTTTGCCTTGCGAGAAATCACAGACGTTAATGTGTGTGGACACACATAACATTCTACAACACGACACTAAAGCTCTAAGCAGTGGCGGATCTAGTAATGCTTGCAGGAGGGGCACAAATGACAGAGAACTGTATAATGTTGTGCGCTAGTTGACGCTACAGCCACTGACACGCTGGCACGTAGGAGCCGCTTATTACTGACTGGTCACAACACAGTAAGTATCCAATACATATTTCATGGTTAGAGACACGATTATAGGTCGAAGATATTTTTGCAACATTTGGTTTCAATGCTTCATGTACACATCTGCAGCTCTGTTACATCGTCTGTGATTGGATTATTTTACTCTCACCTTGGAAAATTACAGATGTAGCCTACGAAGTGACAACATACGTATTCTGATTGGTGCAGTCAAATGAGAAACGTGTCTGAACAAATACAAGCTGCCAATAACCATGAAGCACAGCTGCCAATGTGCTCGTGAGACATTGAAACAAAGTGGGGCAAAAATATTTTCGCTAAAAATCGCGGCCCTACTCGTGGTCATTGGCATACTGCGGCGTGCTCATACGAGTGTACAGTTCACGGCAACTTGCGCCCTCCCCGTCAACAACCCTCGAGCCACCGCTGACATTAATAACTTTTCTCTCAGCCAAAAGAGATTGCACTAAATTTATTAACTGAATTATCGTTTTCTAGGCTGATACAGTTGTTCAGTTCTAACTTTCTCAAATAAGGCTGTGCCAGCCTGCCGCCCCTTTAACATGCCGCTTGGAGCACATGCCCCCTCTTACCCCTCCTTATATCTAGCACATGTATTACGAACTGCAGACTTACATCCGTACAATGTTTTTTGTTCTTCTAGATTTGAGATTTATTTCCCCAGAATAATGACATGCAACTTGACAACGTCCTGTATTGTTTGAGCAGTGCAATGTCTTGAGTATAAAGTAATATTTTCGGCAATAATTTTACCACCTCGACATATTCGATGTCAAAACAGCAATGAAATTTAACACAATGGCAGGAAAACCAAAAGGGTTCATTTGAAATTTATGTATTAACTACATTACTAGGACTTTATTGAACACTTTTAATAAATAAATGAGATATAGCTTAAGCATCAAAAGAAAATTGTGTGGAAAAATTTAAAAAGTTGAAATGACCCAAAGTACGAAAAAAAAAATGTAAAACCCTCTTAAGAAGTTCCCTGTCAAAACCCCTTAACACATAACAGTATTTTTTCATTTTTAATTTTTTTATGAAAAAAAAATATTTTTGCTGTCTCTTTAAGACTTCCATGAAACTATTTTACTGTACGAATTTATATTTCGTCAATTAACCGTTGATATCTAGTTGAAACTGTGAAATCACCTAGTACACGAAACACATTTTTTCTCTACAGAAAAACTTTGAACCATCTTATGCATACCGTAAATATTTACTTCAAGGTATTTTATTACCATAAAGTCATAATCTAATTTTAACGTTTTGTAAATAGGTTTTGTGGTTTAAAAGGACATTTTACCCTTGCCTTGAGGCACAACAAGTAACTGAACAGGTGTGCGGTCTTCTCGCCGACCACTCGCGTCTATGAGACATATCATTTCATGACGTAACATTACAAATACATATGCCGTACACTGCTTTCGAAAGCTATGCTCCAAAATTTACATTTATAAAAATGACCGCAAAAATACCCATTTTCGCCCGTACGGCTGCTAGAAAACACGCTTTAAGGCCGCGGTCTGCCGCAATTTTCATCACCATGTTTTATTCTTATAATTCTACCAGCTATTTTTCTTCTTGTTTTAGACACAAAATATAGCTCAATTTTCTCTTATAATAAATTTTTTTATCCTGCATAGTTTTTGCAAAATGGCTTGTTAAAGCCAAAATTTTCATGTTTCCGTTTTATGGACGACACTAAAACCAACTCACTTACCAAACTGCAAAAATCGCAGTGAATAGCAATGTTGTAGGCTACAAGTTCAGCTAAGTTAAACCAAAAAATAAAATATGATTGAATTTAAAAAAAATATTGAATTTTTTAATTGTATTTTAAATTTCTGCATTTTTATTTAATTACATAAAGTTTACCATTCTTTGTTTTAATGTACGTGAAATTGTAGCCTGCGACGTCTTTATCCATTGCGAATTTTTTCAGTTTGGTAAACGGAAACATGCAAATTTTGAGTATAAGAAAGCATTACACGAAAACTATGAGGGATAAAAAATTTCATAAAAGCAAAATTTTGTCGCATTTCTAAAACAGGAAAAAAATAGCTGGTACAAATATAAGAATGAAAAAATGGTGATACAAATTGCTGTAGACCGCGACTTTAATACGCAGTTGTGACCCTGAAATAGGTATAGCCGACACACGTGTAACTTTATTTGAAAGTTTTTACTGAGCAGACATTACTCATGTGCGTTGTACAGTATTGAAAATATTTTTTTAACGATGGAAGATCTGCATCACTCGGCCAACAGGGCTGTCGTCCAAGTTAGGGCCATGCTCTTTAGTTCCTACTGATTTTGCGATTATTATTTCTAAAGCTCAAACGAGAGAATATATCAAAAATCTGTCTGGAAGTTTTGTTTAAAATGGGTTTTGTGTGACAGCTAATTTTTCTTTTAAACAAGAAAGTGTACAGTTTCGACTAAAACTTAAATTTACCAGAATTTCGTTAGTTACATAACTAGCTACAACCACAGTATTTACTGCCTTGAAGAAATCAGCCAACATGGAGAAGACGATCTGAAGGGCGCGATCTACCGCAATTTTCATCATCATTATTTTATTTTTTATTTGCACCAGATATTTTTTTCTTCTTTTAGACACATAATGTGACTAAATTTGGCTCTTATGAAATTTTTTTAATCTCTCATAGATTTCGCGTAATAGCTTGTTAAAGTCATATTTTGCATGTTTCCGTTTTAAGGACTACACTAAAACCAACTGATAAACCAAACTCATAAAAATCACAGTGGATAAAAACATTGCTGGCTACAATGACATGCTCATGAAATTAAAGAATAAAAATCATTTGCATTTTTAAAAAAAATTTTGAACTTTTTAAATTTTTATTTTCAGACTCAACATTTTTTAAAATTCAAATAATTTTTATTCTTTAATTTCATGAGCATATCATTATAGCCTGCATTGACTTTATCCACTGTGATTTTTTTTAGTTTGGTATATCAGTTGGTTTTAGTGTGATCGTTAAAACGGGAACATGCAAAATATGACTTTAGCAAGCCATTACGCGAAAATTATGAGAGATAAAAAAATTTCATAAGAGCCCAATTTAGTCACATTTTGTTTCTAAAATAAGAAAAAATATCTGATACAAATAAAAAAAATGGTGATGAAAATTGCTGTAGACCGCGCCCAAGGCTTGGGCCCGAGTTTCTCGGCTTTCGTGAGAATTATTTTTTAAAATGCATACGAGAGCCGATATCGTAAAATTGCTTCGTAACTTTGTTGCAAATTGGTTTTACTATGCAATGTAATTTTTCGAGACAAACTGTATGATGAGTATAGCTAATTTATCAATTAAAAGGAAATTTCGTTAATTGACTAATTAGCAACTATTTAGCAGTCTTCTGACTCGACAAAATTAGAGTATGCAGTTTAAATCAGTCATAACAAAGTTACGAAGCGATTTTACTATATCGGCTACAATTTACGTTTTAAAAAACAATTGTCGTTTAATTCGAAGAAACTCGGGCCCATGCCCTTAAACAAAGCTTCCGAACTGACTTTTGATATCTGCTCTCGTTTAGGCATAAAAAATTAATATCACAAAAAATGTAGAAACGAGAGAATGGTCTTAAACATATTTTTTCCCCCTTCGGTGACAGGTGATTTAGACAGGATTCCTCTTTCATGCGATATTGATATGATTTAGTGAGGTGTGGGAAGACCGGAGCGACGCAGCGCTATAAAACACAGAGGGAGCAGGCAGTGCTGGTGCAGTGCCAAGGAAGGCAGCGGCGCTGTTCTCGTCGCCGCCACTCCTGCACTGACCTGCACTCACGCTACTAGCCACCAGTCTGCACCTTCGCCCTGCCAGTATGTATGACGTACCGAATAAATATGACCTTTGACAATGCCCTTGCAAAAATTGGCAAGACAGATGGATTGAATCGAACAAGAGCAGGTTGCCCAATGAAACCCTGCCAAATTAGGGTGGCCAACTCGTTCAGATTTACCATAAGGCAAATATCTGATAACTTTACTCATAATACTTAACCAAATAAAAACACACACAAAATTTGCATAATAGTAGAACCAGCGAGTATGACATAAAATTATTGATTGCAGGCGTGTGTAAGCTTCATATTTGGACAAATTTCGTCAAGTAGTTGTTTCTCAACATTCTGACACTGTTTATTTATTTTGATATCTGACAATCAATAAATATAGGAATTGTGCCAGCCCGTCTAAGGTTCACACGGGATAATTCGTTTAGAGTTAGAATACGAACAATCCCGTACTAAACGGGACAGTTGGCAAGCCTATGCCAAATACGTAATAATAAATGGACAGCTAGTTCGCCACACACAGCATTTACAGTGATAACGTGAAGTGTAACTGAAGGGCGGGAGAAACAGTCCGGTACTGTACAACATCAACTCCTGGTGGGAATTTCAAGTGTCTGGATTTGCAACATATTATTTGTCATTGCGAATCACATTTTGAGCGAAACTGCTGTTTCTTTGAAAACGAAGAGTATTTCGATGCAATGGAATCCTCTGCACAACTACTGTATCTTCTTCAAATTTTAACTTTCGCTTGAGTTAATGTGGCCTTTTACCCAGACTATTGAGCCGTGTGCATTGTAAGATTGTTCTAAATCCGCTCAGTTCGCGTCAGTTATTTCCGCTTAGAAATAGCGTTTAAAGAACATAAAACACGCGTATACTTACTTAACATAGCTAATGTACATCTAAAAGTTTTTACGCTGTCGAAATTGGTGAAATTCGGTTAATTTTGTAGTTCTTTTCAGGTAGGAAAATCTTGGAGTGAAATCTTTAAATAAGTATGATCATGTACAATACACCTCTATCTTCAATATCACGTAACAAAATGAAAGGGTTACCACTGAATGTGTCATAGACGGGAGTTATCAGCCTGAAGTCTGCACGAAGTTACGTGGCTTGCGCCTAGAAAGCAATAAGCAATTGTACTCTTTCCATACGCGAGTATTATCGTAACAGGGGGAATTACCGTTCGATTTTACCATTATATATCTATTACTTTACTGAATTTATAGATATTTACGCGTCTTTTAAAATTTAAGGTCTAACGAGTTATTTTCTATTAATTATTTATATTTTAATTATGTATAAATACCTTTCTTTATATTGATAAAAGTCGTTGTTTGAAGTCTCTAACCTCCTTCCTTGCGTACGGCCCTTACCCTATATAGGCCGTTCACGATAATTTGAGCACTGTATAACAAGCTTTTGCGAAACTTGTTGTAAGAAAAGAACGACGAATGAACTTCACGTACAAGTAACGGGTACAGTATCCACCCATTAGTTACGTGACCACTTAGTACTCATGCTGTGTCGTCCTTACCACTTCCACGCTTCCAGGCCACGAACGCGTAAAATATAGTTGGCCACCAGAGCTATATCTGTAACTTTTTACCTGTTGCAGTGTTTCGGTGCCTGCAAAATTCTAAGAGCTATCACTGCGCCGTCACGCATTGCACGTTTATGGAAGGTTAGACCTGGTGTATCAAGAGTATTACAAACTCCAGTGGGTAATAAACTGCTTTGTCTTTACTTACTTGCAGTCATGTCCATCGATTATAACAACACTGCCTTCCTTTCCACTTATTTTAAAAACTCTTCAACTGAACGAGGTGGTGTAAAGGTATCATGTTGGACCAACGTTCGAGAAGACTCTGGTTCGATCCCCGGCCCCAGCCAAGGTGTTCTAAGGTTCCTCGAAACCACGCTCGAGGTGAATTCTGGGATCGTTCTTTAAAACGCCACGGCCGATTCCTCTCCTAGCACCTGTCATCGTACGAAGCTTTGTGTTATCGTCTGTAATGACATTGCGCTGTCGACGAGACGTAAACCCCACTTAACTTATATTTAACAATTTGTCAACGACTGAATTTATTTGGTTCAGTATGATATCATTCAAGTAACCATCCCTCAGGCTTCTCTCGTAGGATACATATTTGTAACTATTACCTTATGAATATTGTTTTAAGCAACAGAGCAGGCAACTCACCCGGGATGGTAATCATTATCTCTTCGCTAGGATAACAGCTGTCTCCTATTCCACGGAAAGTAATGTTTTGTTAGCATGTAGACAGCAAAATTAATAAGTAGTGAGTGCAAAATTATTTTTCGGCATCCACAATACTTCAGTAGTCACAACAAAATACTTTTATAGAAGTACAAAAAACTGTTTGCGTGATTTTTTTAGCTGCCATAGTTTCCTAGTTTCCGTGCTCAAACAAATGGTCTGCGAAATGTACGGTAGACACATCACATCTAAACTGCAATTTCATATTTATTGGCCGTGTTTAGCACATTAACATAGAACGACAAAAAGTACCTCTTGAGATACGCCTTGCTCTCATCGGCACGTGTTTTGTCGCCACCTCTGTAAACTCTCCTGCCAGAAACACTATCACACCACCCATTTCACGTCTTCGTAAAACTCTATTATTCTTAAGAGTTTAATTCACAGGTTCTAAGACTCTCTTGAGCGCCGTAGTACATTCCTCAACTGCAATTACTAGGAGCAAATTGTTTACGGTTAGCTATCGATAGAGCTCGAACCCGACGGTCAATATTCGAAATTTTCACATAAATAGGAGACTCGTAAAAATACAGTTTGAAGTAATTAAAGTATTTTCCAGATTCGGCACTTAAGGAGGCGAAAAGACGTTAAATTATTTTGTTGTCAGGCCTCGATATCTATCTTATCCATAGCGTTAATGATCTCAGTAATACCAAAGTGGTAATTTAGGTTATTTTTAATTATAAATATAAAAAATAATACAAGGTGCAATTATTCTTTAAAAAATGCGTAATACTTGTTAAATCTAAACAAATATCGAATTGCTTCATAATTCTAAGCAAGCATATAAATTCAATTGAAATTCACGAATATTTAATGTTACAAAATATTTATTTACTTCTGTTTTTTCGTAACACTGCTCAATTTAGATAAAATGTTTCTGCAATTTATGTTTCAGAAGAATGCCTCTACTCTTTTGTACCAAATCAATGCCTTGATATTTGCTTTCAATTACGCCTGAAAAACAAAATAGTTTTACAAATCGTTAAAGCAAATTACATTAAAAGCAGATGTAACCATCGTTAAATAAACCGTACGTTTCTACTCTTTGCAAAAAACATTAATTCGAGAATAATTTCATTTTCTATATTCATACCCCTGCTGCAGGCCCTCGTAATTCTGATAGGGGAACGACTCCTTAACCGAAGAATGCCAAAGTTTCCTACCTGCGTCAGAAAACTTATGGAGTAAGAAATAAAAGTAACAATTAAATAACAAAGAAATTACACTATGCGATTATACTAACGCACATACATTGTTTCGTATACTATGTTGAATAGTTAAATGTAATGAGGACAATTATATTTATAAGCGGGCAATTATGAAACGTCTCATCTTTTATTGTTAGCTGCCATTATCGTTGGTCATTTTGTATGGGGAAATTCCAAGTACCGATGGAGAATGATCATTTACAAAATTGGGGAATGTTGCATGTAATTTATTTTAAAAATTCCGAGCAATAAGTGCTGTTCTGCTGCAGGATGCGGAAAATTTGAGGTACCAACAGCCGACTTATACGCAAGATTACACTTATTTAAGTTTCCAGTTTGAACGGAACGGTGAAAAAAAAAAAATTTTACTCTAGGATTGCGGAAAACTACAGAAGTGCCAATAACTATAAATTAAAATTGTGACTATTGAGGTGAAGAGATTTTGGTTAGAACTTGAATGCCAGGTCTTTATCGCTGGTGAAGAGTGACATGAGGTAGGTATGGAGCAGAGCCGGAATGAAGAAGCGGGGTAAAGAATCCGGGGACCAGTCCCGCTAAAGAACCGAAACTCGCATCACCTTCGTGGAAGGCGAGTGCTCTCTCCACTATGCCAACCACTGGCCCTGCTCCAGTAAGTGCTCTAAAGTTGGTATTACAGGTGTGAATTGTGGCAGTATATTAGCTTACTTCGAACGTCTCCGCGGAAAATAAGGTTGATATAGTTTAAGCTGAGAGCTAGGACTCTCTTGTTACATGTTTTCTGATCTGATGACTACAAATAAGGGTCAGAGGTAGTATATTTATTATATTGCCGAGAGCTGTGACCTCTTCCCACGTGGACACATCTTGATAACTCTAGCGCCTAACGGCTGGACCACTTAGTCTTGTTTACAATGAAGCTACTCAATACAGCAAACACTTCCTGCTATGAGTGTTACACGCAAAACAAAACACGGGTTGTGTGCTGTTTTATGTATACACTGACAGACCAAACTACTGTAATTGCAACGTAATATTTACAGCGTGGGTTCCTCTATGAGCTATGTTTCTATATAATACATTGTATTTACCTAGAAATTAAAGCCATGATCCATAATTTCTACAGCTTGCATGACATTTATTATTTTTATTCCAATACGAGAGCAGATATCGAAATACGGTTGCACAGTGTTGTTACTAATTATTTTCACTATGCACTCTAATTTTTTCTACACAAAAAAAACTATTGGCTTATTAGCTCATTAATGGGAATATCAGAATATCCTTAATTGCAAAATTAGCTTAAATAATTGTGTTTTTCGTCTTGCAAAAACATTTACCAAACAGTTTTTTTTTTTACAAAACTGTGCAACAGTTTTTCGGTACCTGCCATAGTTTAGGATATTAAAAATAATTATTGTAAAAGCAGTAAAACTGATTGATCATGGCTTTAAAGTGTGATGGTAGAATTGCATAGGCGCGAAAGAAGCGATACTGTTATGATTACCTCGCCTTGGAGGACGGGCTAGCGACGACGGCAGTGCAATCAGGTCAGGGGTTGCACAAGACAAGGGCCTCAGCGGTTCTCCCCACCGGCACTGAAGTGTGTCAATATAACGTAATGTATCGGGGGAATCGAGGTCTGTCTCCTTCAAGCCTTCCAGCCGTCACCACCTCGCCAGGATGGTCCTGGGTCGAGACCCACGACGTGCCGCCGTCCGTCGATAACCGACACTAACATCATCAGCCTCTGGCATCATGCTAACGGTGAGGTCTAAGGTGTCCAAAGCGTAACCCATCATAGAGTAGAACAAGTAATTATTTAAACAGCCGCTCCCCTCCAACCGATATTATGTAGTACAACCGTGTAGTATTTTGTAACTAACTTATGTAGAGTAAAACCACATAATTGTAATAACATTATTTATTTAACCGTAACCCTCACCCTTAACTTAAACACTTAAATAGTTTCATTATAAAATGCCTACCTCTGGCTACAGCCACCCAACTACTATAGAGTATGTGTAATTCCTAGTAAAATATTTGTTTTACAACAATACGACAAACGCGATACGTCACTGAAAAGTCTCGCTGTTGCGATCAATAATTACGTTGCCGCGCGACAAAAGTCCTCTAATACGATAGCCACAAATGTTTACAGTATTGAAAATTTTCTTTTCGTTTATTTTAAATGTATTGTAAATACCCACTGTCATCCTTAAATGTGGAAATAAAGGCACAATTATTAGTTCGGTTATGAAGGTTATGGTTTGCTTGTGATAAACAACAAAAATCTCTCCTAAAATTAATAAATGTAATTTACTACCAACTTACTAGTTTCATCAATATTCCGACGCCAAATTAAATTCCGACTCCAATAAAATACATGTAATTTCTATTCGTAATTCGTATTGTGTCCGCCATTTCTGCCGAGTTGACGTCAGAGAAACTTCGATGCTGGTTGGTGGATATTATTATTATTTTTTGTTTTTTACATCGCGGTGATCGTGTAGCTTCTGTGGCGCCTATGTGATTCCAATATGACGTAAAATGATAGTTATCGCCGCTTTTAAAATGTCGTAAATTCACTGCGTGGCGTGTATTTCTAACGGCCGTGTAACGGTGACACGTGATAGTCGGTATAGTCGCGCAGGCAGTAGTTAGTATCGCTGTCACGTATAACGTGTCTGTGAACAACTGTCTGTCATGTTGCATCACGCCCCTGCTGACATTTGTCACAGATATCTGCGCCCGGCATGTCACGACGGCCTACAACACATAACTGTGAGGACATAACATAGCTGGGCGCACACGAGCGATATACATACCTTGGAGGTGATTTTAAGCCCACGACTTGTAGTTTTACACTGATTCTGAAAACTTCTTTAATACAACATAATTTTGACATCGAAGAAACCCTACATTGTTTTGTCAAATAGGCTACATCATAATTTGTATCCAATACATTGCTTGATAGCTATAAACATTATATATTTTTTAGATCTTTGCACCCAAAATATGACCAGTTTTGTTTTCACAATTCAAACAAAATATTATTTCGCAAACAAAAATTGCAATATTTTTCAAAACGCCTACATAATTGTGCATCGTATGACTTTTATTACCAAGCGAGGTAAAACATTCGCCTTACATTCGGGTGGACTTGTATTCGATCCCCGCCTCCGGCCATTTTGATTTCGGTTTCCCGAATGCTGGGATGGTTGCTTATAACAGGCCATGGCCGACTCCCTCCCCCTTCCCCCCGTGAACCGCTTACAAGGTCTTGTGCTGTTCCAGGGTGCGCAAAACGCCAAATCAATAAATAGTCTTGAAATTTCAGAAATCGTTCGGCTAAAAATGTGAAGATTCTTTAGCACCAGCGTGACAGAACTCTGCCTAGCATTACATTAAGACAATGCTTCGTTAACTTTTTCTCACATAGATGCGAAAAAAATAGAACGAATTTTAACTGATATTTTTGGAAAGAATTATAAATCGTAAGCAGTCATACAATCCACAAACGTCAAGTAGGCATTTGATAAAATAGTGAACGATTTAGAGAAAATAAATTCTATAGTCTTGACTTATTTTCATTGAAAAATTTGCGACATTTAAGGTGCAAGAATCTGTAAAACTGTAGAGTTTACTGCCAAGAAAAAATAATGGCTCTAATAAATATATTTTAGTGTAAAAAAATATTGCGATCCTGCGATATTGATACTTGCTCATTTTTGTAATATCTTATTATTTGTAAATTTACCAACATGGCCCGGGGCCTCGGTTCCTAAGTTAATTTTTTCGTACCCAGAAGAGAACTGGTATCGTAAAATTGCTTTGTACATTTGTTGCAACTAGTTTTTGCTACGTAATGTAATTTTTCTATACCAAATGCTTAACGATTTTTTAGCTAATTTATCAATTAACGGGAAATTCAGTAAATTAACTAAAAAGCTAACGCAATTATATATTTAATTTCAAAAAAATCAGAACATGTAATGAAACCAGATATAAATTAGGTTACATAGCAGTTCTATGATATTGTCTACCGTTTACGTTTTCAAAAATAATTTTATTACAATTGTGTAAATTCGGACAGAATATATTGTCATGTTTGACACGTATTTTCATTACGTGAACGCGTTCAAATTTCTCAACATATTTATTACAACAAAATAATATATGCTCTAACTATTTTTAATACAGCACGCATATTGAAAATCTGTTTTGGGGGAGCTTCAAAATAACTTTAAGGATTTATTTATTTTTGACAATTCTATTAACCAGCCAGTCTCGAAAAACAAGAATGTACTAGTATTCGTTTGACACTGCTTCAGACTTTCTACAATTCCAATTACAGAATCACAGTTTAAATACCACGAAAAACAAGGTTCTTTTACTTCCGTTAGTTTACCTTAAACGGTTTATTTTAACAGAAAAAACTGAGTCTTTCCGTATATTTAAGTGGTTATTTCCTGACACGGAGCCAGGCCGTGATGTCAACAACTGCTGCAGATAGAAATAAGTAAATTTAAAATTTATCAAAGCATGTGACTAGTGTTCGTTTAATAAAAGCATTCGAAGAACCTTGCACAAGTGTAAATGTATGCTACAACATCCTTTAAGCTCCAAAACGTGTTTTATCACGACGAAAAAGTTGCAAAAATTCGTGTTTTGACGGCCCGTTTCAAGTACGAACATTTAATTTCAGCATATTTACGGCAGATACATACGACACAGTTTCATCTAAAGTATTACAACATAAAATGTTAGTGTATCTTCAAAAATAACCAAAGTTACTTCAGATAACCACCTTCAAATAATTAAGTTTTGAGACAGAAGTATGGTTTACGAAACGATCATACTTTACAACACGGCGGTTAATAATACGTATTATTACGTGACAGTGAATGAAAGCAGAAAATGAGTTTCCGACACAGCTTAGGTACAATTCTTTGTGGCTGTTTAGCGTGTGATTAATTGTACTTATTACAATGTACAGGTGGAGTTCTAGTATATAGAGATTTATTTGATGAAGGTATTTTGAATGTTGCAGAAACAATAGTTTTAAACTTATCATTGGTCTTAAAATACGTTACTTAATAGCAAAGGCTAGGCAATCTACCAAACGTTTTTTTTAAATATTCGTGTATTAATTAACACAAAATTTTATTTGCAGCAAAACTGAATTGCGGTGGTTCGTATTAAACAAAATTTTTATTTGCTGCAAACAAATAGTTGTTAGTCACCTTACAGGACGGGTTACAATAACGACAGAAAAACTGAGAGGGTAATTGGTACTTAAGGCTGTAAAAAATTAATATTAATGGCTGCAAACGCAAAATGTCATAAAATTACGTAACAATATTGTGGAGAACCAAACCTCACATAAAGAATAACAAAACATGTTGAGTGGACATAGGCTCGAAAACGGACCGTTAATGTTCTACAGGCCTTAATATAGTTACATTGTATGGCGCACGAGCTCGATAATAATATAGCGTGTTCACTATAAACAGGCACACAGCATAACTTGTAATTAATCAAGTATGTTTTATTGCACCGATATATTTTAACTTTTGAGAGTGTTGAAACACTTACACTGGTTTTTAGTTACAGGGAAGTTTTCATATTAAAAATTGCAAAGATGACTGTGAAACGGCTGAAAGAATACCTTATGCAGTGCTCAAATTTCGTGAACGGTCTGTACTGTGGAATGCTGCGTGGTACTATGCCTACTCGTCTGGTATGTAGATGCCAATTATAGCTGTGAAGCACTGTTAAAAGTTTCCGTGAATTTACGGATAATTTTACGGAAATGTCTGTTTATTTACCGGAAACATTATTTTGTTATACATTATGTCGTTTCATTAATTTATGATATGAAAAACTGCGAGAAGAAACTAAAAAATAACCGCACGCATTATTGTGCCTGCATCCTAGAAAAGTCCCATAAACATTCGAGTTTCGATAAGTGGAGTTAATTGCCTTCCGTAAATTAAAAGACACTTATGGGGAATTTTTTACCAGCACTTCTCCGTAAAATAACGAAAATTATTTTTAAGAGTAGCCGCCAAATGTTTGTGAGAGTTTTCAGCAACTGTTGTTTAGCACTCCTTAGCAACATACAAATAAATTCCACTGGCATTCCGTACCACTTGAAATACTATCACGTACACCGTTATGAATTTTACCGGAAATGTATTGTTAATAAACGGAAATAGTGTCCGTAAAAATAAAATACAGAAATGTCTATTGTAAATATACACTACGGAATCATACGTAATATGTTTATATGTCTGCGGACACTTGTACGGAAAAAAATCGTAAATTTATGGGTTAGAGAATTGTAAATATTACGGAAGTATTTTAATAACATCAGCGGTATATCTGCATAGATGCATAAATGCAATTGTAGCATTATATACATGTAGGTATCGCTCAGTTCCGTGTGACAAAACTGTTTTACGGAAACTTCTGTTGGATTACGTAACAGGTTTCCGTGAATTCACGGGAGTGTCCGGAGAAGTGTTTACCGGAAATTCCGTAAATTTATGGAGAAAAGTGTTCTCAGCGTGGCATTCCACAGCAACACGATCCAGCGCGCACGTGTGAATTGCAGTTTAGAAACTGTGGGTTTCCGCACACTTTCATAGCATTATTTTTATTTTTCTATATGTGAGTTATGTTACTCAAAATACCGATGTGTAATTTTGCGACATTCTATGTCTACAACCATTAATATTAAATCTTGCTCACCTCTGGTACAATATTTACCTAACACAGACAACGGAACTGTCTTAGTTTTGTGTCGGATTTTTAATTCCTTCCTGTAACACGGCCAATGAATTTTTAAAAAAATATATTGTTTATTAGTCATACTTAACGTTTAAATATGCCCATATTTACATACATATTACAATTTTTCGTGTCCATTTTTCTTTATGGCCGCAGAGCAGCGGGAACTCAGCTAACATCACTGACTAGATAGTAGTTGAGCGCTGGGCTGTAACAAGGGCCTGGGTCGCGATAACCATCTCGCTCATCAACGATTGATTCAGACTCATTCCGTCTTAGCCCTGTCCCACGTGGCAATAAGTTTACATAATTTTAGGTTTGTTTGCGTTATTTTAGTTATCTTAGATAATTTTCGAATGTCAAAAAATACTGTGCGCTGAAACGAAGAACGGTTTTACTAGGTTAGGAAACTACAATAAAATGAATGGATGTGGCTCTGCCGTTACGTCTATCGCCGAGGATGAACGAATATTGCCGAGAATTTCCGAGTAGCGGGAAAGTTAACGATATCCAGACTCGCGTGTGGGAGAACGTCTTGAGCCGACACGGAGAAAAGAAACCGTTACTGGATGAGTAAATAACGTCCCTGGCTCTAAATATGTGTTATTCATAAAATTGAGATGTAGATGGTTTACTATAAGCAAGTAAATGTCGGACATGTGAAATATTTTTGAAATAATACACAGAGAAAAAATTCGCTGGTTCAATGACCTGTAGGATAGCTTCAAGTTGTGTCATATAGTCAAGGGCCAATTCCGAACATATCATGTTGTCTGATTTTAATGTTAAGATCATAAGAAAGCGCGAATTTTAACTTTCCCACTAATTTATACGCAGGTTCGTATAGGTGTCACACTTTATTAGTAGGGATATGCCAAAATTACGTTATTATTTAGTGACAGACTAAACTTCATTACCCTGTACATAACAAAGTACCTGTGATGTCTGTTATGTGTGTTATCGTTTTAGAAGCGGTTGGTCACAGCCATGGCATTTTTTTACTATTGGTCAGACGCTTCTACGTGGCAGACCACAACATTATTTTATGCAAATGTGAGACTAGTCAACTTGAAAAAAAAATTACATAAATTTTGAATGGCTCTATAAATTAGTAACTATACCGTTCATGCTGTACTTATTGATACACGGGAAGTCTTTGGACTGACGGTAGTTGTAAACCAGTATGGTAAGGTACATCATTTTGTGGTTTCTAGAAACTTTCAAATACATTGCA
Organism: Medauroidea extradentata; assembly: GCA_003012365.1. NCBI lineage: Eukaryota > Metazoa > Arthropoda > Insecta > Phasmatodea > Phasmatidae > Medauroidea > Medauroidea extradentata. Next base: position 17,492 of record PNEQ01097300.1, read on the forward strand.
ACGTTGGTAGCGTTACAAGGGATCCTGCTGCGGTCCTGGAATGATCATCGTTAGGTAATATTATAGTCAGGTCGCCGCTGGAGTTAAGTACGTCTCCACAGAGAGTTTTTCTCAACTTTAGTCATCAAGAAGTCTCTCGTGCACAATAACTGAAGCGAGGGTTCAACTTGCTCCGTCAGCCATAAGTACACTGCAGAGTAGAATAGGCAGCCATGTGTAGGCGTGGTTTGTATTGCCTGCTGCCACAGTTTCTACTCGTTTCCTCAGCAAGGTTTCTTGTATTTTCCTTTGTGGGCCAGAGTACCTTTTAAATAATTAAGGTGTGATACTCAAATAGGCATCTGCACAAAACCTCGTTCCAAAGAAATGTTACGCAATAGGAGCATAGCCACTCCTGTATTTATCATTGAGAAAGCCTGGCGGCAAAAAGTTACACAAGCAATAGGAGCATAGCCAACCCTGTATTTTTCATTGAGAAAACCTAGTGGCAAAGTAATGTTACACAATAGGAGCATAGCCACCCCTATTTTTTCATTGAGAAAACCTTGTGGCAAAGTAACGTTACGGAATCGGAGCATAGCCACTCCTGTTTTTTTAATTGAGAAAACCTGGTGGCAAAGTAATGTTATACAATAGGAGCATAGCCACCCCTGTATTATTCATTGAGTAAAAACGTTTGAAGGCTTTACAGTAAACGATCTCAACCACACTTAATATCACCTAAATAACTGTAGTTTAACTCCAAACATTCTGAAATTTTGCCGAAATACTACCCCAGAGGATTGCGCTAATAACGTTCTAACATTCTGTAAATGCTATACGGTACTTCTGTTAAGGTAAGTGGGCTTTACGTTACCAGTATAATGTCTTATATCATTATAGGATTGACTATGTGGGTAAGTTACGTAAATGTGCCCTTAACAGAGCTCGGTACATAATAAAAACACATTAATTTTTTTCTCTTTTCATGAATACGTTTTTCCATCCTCAACAGGCGGATGCCTTTAAAATTGGTTCATGTTTCTGTTGTTGGTTAGTCAAGAAAGTTTTATTTTATTTGACCTTGCTGTCATTATACTTCAGAACATTATTGAAATCATAGAACTGAAGTTCTTGTTTACATTTTTCATTATTATTCGGCTGATAAAATAAAACAGTTAAATTAACGGTGTAAAGAAAAAAATATTGTGAAACCTTTTCTTTCACTTTAATAAAGGATGAGATAATATAGGAAAAAGCCAACCAATATCTCTATTACTAGAGCTACTGACCAAATGGAAACCAAACGCCTGTAGAAGTCATAAGAAGTATATTTAAACAGAATTCATATGATAGGAAAAATAATGACTTCTACAGACAAGTCAGGC